>JANHFX010006503.1:0-39451 GCA_027560015.1 Chloroceryle amazona
GTAGACACGGCTGAAGCGCCGCGGCGTGTCGAGGTCCGCGGGGCAGGACGGGGGGTGGTTGCTGCTGGCGAACTCTGCATGCGAGAAAAGTGGCTTTTTACTACACAAGAATCACTGTTCTCTCCCCGCGCACAGTGAGAGCCCCCAAGGCTGCTGGCCGAAGCACCGGCGGGCGCGCGACTGCTGCCGCGGAGCCCCTTTAGCCCCCGCACCTCCCGCCTGCGCCGGGGTGCCCCTCTCCGCTCACCTCCTGCGGCCGTCGGACTCGCCGTTGCCGACCCGCTCGGCTATTCCGGAGCGGCACCCAACTTCGACACCTCTCCCTGCTTCGGGAGGTGCTCAGGGCTGCTTGGCGTTTGTTTTAACTCCGGGTGTGCTTTGCGCGGCACCGGGACGGAATGAATTGCGGATTAGCTACGGTGGAGCGGGCAGCTGCCGCCCGAACAGCTCCCGGGCGGAGAGGCGGCTTTCCCGGGAGGGGGTGGCAGGGGCAGGTGCAGGTCTCCCCCGCTTGCTGCGTGCGCTGAGGACTGGCCCTGGCAGCCGGCTGGCTGGTAAATGCAACTTTAGAAATCTCCGGCGTTTGCAAAGCCGTCGCTCTTGTCTAAATCAGCGCTGCTGCTCTGTGCTTGTGTGAAATAAAAAAATGCCACCATTATTATTATTTTCTTCTTCTTGCCTACATCTTCAAGAAAATAGGTTAATTAAATCGTGCCACTTAAGTTTCCAGGTTGATTTAATTTCCGTTTAAGCGCAAATTAGGCAATACGAGCACTTAAATATTCCATTACTTCAAAACTGGTACAGTTCTCTGCCAGTAAGGTACTCTTTACTGAAACTTGATTTATTTTTACTGCAAAGATATCTGGAATGGCTAGAGAAAAGGATGTTTAATAAATTAACTTCACTGTAAGGTAATTTGTCTGCCTTACATTTTTGTTCTAGGCCTCTAACGATGGTAACAGGTTCTTCCTTTTCTGCTTTCTTGAGAAGGGACACAGGGAACAGCTGGTTGTTGCTTTATCCCTTGACTTTCATTGATTAATCATAGAGTTCAGAATGTTTTGCTGTACTTAATTTCAACAGAGCTAGTAAGTCCGGTTTGGGTATTTAAAGCAAGTGCTTTCATGGATATTTTCTGTAAAGCCATAGGTAACAACAGTTTTAATTGCCATGACCTTGTTTCATTTTTATTATTATTGAAAATGTTGTGAAGTTTTTTTAATCTTTAAGCAATACTCCCTAGTCTGTATGCCCAAAAGATAAAGCTAAATATTTTCCCCGGTGGCTCCTAGTCCCTTTACAAAGCTATAGAATTCACAGTTCTTTATTCTCATTTTTATAGTCCTCTATCCCCTTCCGCACACACTGCACTAGGCCCATTTATGTCCTCTCCTGTCATTTTATGTATAATATATGGGTTTGCATGCAGTGGAGGTGGGAGGGGAGTTCTAGGGATTGGAGATGCTCTCTGTGTAGGAGTGTGCGTATGTGTGTGCAAAACAGTTGTGGTTGGACTGAAATTACCCCTGTGTTCACCAGGGGCAGGAAATGATGGTGAGACTCATCTGGAGTCTGCTTATTGCAACACTGCATGTGCGGCTAGTTCTTTCCCTTCTGCAAATATAACTATACCATATTTTATGCTTCTTTTTCTTTTTTGGTTATTGTTTTGTGGGGTTTGTTTGGTTTGGGTTTGTTTTGTTTTTTTTTTAGCTGTGTTTATGTCACTGTATAGAATTGGGTCTAGTTCAACCATGCATGTTACATGCACATCAGTCTAACAAGTTTTCCTTCATGTGTGGCATTCTGTAGGTTTTGTTACATGCTGTGTAGAGTGCAATAGGGCACTGTTCTGGCAGTATAGGATTTTATGGCTTCCAACTGTAAAACAGTTTGAAGAACTGTTTTCAGTTGCTACAAACAGGGCTCTTAGGATTCTATGTATGAATTACATTTTTCAATAGGAAGTCTTTTCACATTTTATAGTTAATATGTTTTAGGCTTAAAGTTGATGTGCTTTGATGTGCATTAAAAAAAACAAACCAAGGGTGAAAAAGACAGTAGAATGAGTATGGGACTGTGCAGCCATGGGTACTTTTCTATGTCAGAAGCATAGTATATCGGCATATTTTGATCTTATTTCAGTTAGTAGAAGTTTCTCAATTGGTTTAAATTATGTTAACATTTGACTCACCGACGATGTAAAGTTTTGTTGGTAGAGGTTTGGGCTTACAGTGATATGCCACTACTAAGGAAATGAAAGAAACTTCTAGGAGAATCTAGTTGCTTTTTTCTATATCAAGTTTCAGATAATAGAATGCAGGTATTGTGAGATCTGACAAACAGCTCTTTAAACTGTGTTTGTTACCAAACTTACCCATCTCTACTCTTTGAGATGCTAGATTTTCATGTCTCTCTTCTGCATTTGTGGTTGTGTTTTAAGCAGTATACTTTGTGGGAGAGACATTGTTTTTAGTCTCCTGCAGCTGTCACTTCTGGTACAAGTACTTAAATTCCTGAATGTCTTGAGTCAAAAGACGTGTTTCATTGCTTTAGTTTCTTGTTTATTTGAAGGTCAAGGAGCTTTTGTGTATGTGGCATTCTGTCCTGTTGCAGGTGCTTGTTCTTACTCTGCTGCTAACATAAAATGTATTTCCTTGATGTTCATTTCTGATTACCTTAGAGTGAAGTTTGTCTGCCTTCAAGACAGAGTGATGTGGGTGTTGATGGTAATGAATATGACAATCTAGGTAAAATTGGAAGCATAATAGCTAAGAAAAGAACAGCTGTGGGTCTGATCCTGGGAGGAAGGATAGCTGTAACTCCACCTCCTTTCAATCTGTTACAGCTTGTTGCTCATGCAAAGTTCTTAAAGCTGCTTGTGATTTGTGTAGTGCATGTATTCAGAAATAATATATAATAGAATCTGCTATAACATGAATTAATACAGTGTTGGAATACTGGTTTTGGAGCTCTGTCAACATGAATCTCATGGCATGTTGTTGCAAGTTGTTTGAAAAAAAAAAAAAAAAGTTGAGGGTAGCCTTGGTAAAACTTGCACAGATTGGATTTTCTGCATTCAGAAGTTCCAACTGAGATAATTATTGGAAGGGGTTTTTTTGTTTGCTTGTTTTGTTTTTTCAAATGCAATTTCAATGGCAATTCTGGTATTTTTCCTGTTAGTAAAAGCAGTGAGTGCTCCAAGAAGTCATAGCTGAGACGAAGAAATACATTTGGTCAGTTCACCCCAGTGCAGCTCAGCCTCTACTGTCCTGCCCGCTGTGCCAGAACAGCGCTGACGCTGTGCAAGCTCCTTAGGGTAGAAGTCACGTGCTAGTATGAAGCACTGAGCACGGCTGTGTTTAATCCTGTTTCAGCGTCTGGGTGCTCTGTGACACTAACCACAAAAGTAAAGAAATAAACTTGAGCTGCTCTTAATGTGGAAGGTGCTGAGCAATTTTTGCAGTGCCTATTTGCTAATAATTCACAGTTGTTGGAGGCAGTCTATTCTTTCTTGACAGGGCTCTTGACTCTCTGTAGAAAATAAATGCTGATAAGTGTGATTTGACAGGAATCCCTGTTATGTGCAGCAGGATGGATGAATAAGAGAACTGACTTTGACTGACCTCTAAACCCTGAGATGAAGTAGTGCATTGAGAATTGGTATGAGTTTTTTTAGCTCTTAAAGAGACCTCCAAACTTATTAATTGTGTATCTGGCAGCAAGACAGCCTAACATAAAGATAGTAGTTGCTAATAGCATCTGTTAAGTCACAGAGGAAGGCTGCAGATAGGATTCTTGATGTGCATCTATGCGTTGCTGTTTGGTTTTGCAACAGCATGGACTGAATTTGAAAGATGCTTCCTTTGAAGTAATTGTATAGCTTGCTAGCTGAGCCTGGCAGTCCTTGTCTGATGAAGAGGTGTGTATACCTAATGATGTTCAACAAGGGTAAGTGTAGACTCCTACACCTGGGGAAGAACAACACCATGTATAGGTTAGGGGTGGACCCTCTGGAAAGCAGCCCCATGGAGAGGGACCTTGGCATTCCAGTGAACAATGTTATCCACGGAATAGCAATGTGCCCTTGTGGCCAGTGGTATCCCAGGGTGCATAAAGAAGAGTGTGGCCATCAGGTCGAGGCAGGTTCTCCTCCCTCTCTACTCTGCACTAGTGAGACCACATCTGGAGTATTTTGTTCACTTCTGGTCTCCCCAGTTCAAGAGGGATAGAGAAATACTAGAAAGAGTCCAAAGAGGAGCTATGAAGATGAAGGGACTGGAACATCTCTCTTATGAGGAAAGGCTGAGGGCCCTGATGCTGTTTAGCTTGGAAAAGAGAAGGGTGGGTGTCAAGTAGAAGGGGCCAGTCTCTTTTCAGTGGTGCCCTGTGATAGGATGAGAGGTAATGGTAGCAAGGTGTGAAACACTGGAAGTTCTACCTCAACATGAGAAAAAACTTCTTCACTGTGAGAGTGACAGACCACAGAAACAGGCTGTCCAGAGAGGCTGTGGAGTCTCCTTCCCTGGAGACTTTCAAGACCCACCTAGATCTGGTCCTGTGTGGCCTGCCCTAGATGTTCTGCATCGGACTTTGTGATCTCCAGAGGTTCCTTCCAACCCCTACCATTCTGTGATTTCTCACTTTCAAGTCCAGTTGATAAATTACAAGTACTTGAACTAAAACTTACCTCTTTAGTCTTTAAGTTGTGGAGTTTTGATGGCTGAATCCTGTTTAGGTTGGCAAGCACAATTGCTGCCATGTCAACGCTTGATTATCATTTCTTTCTTGAGGTTTTCTTTGGTGCTTCTGTTAACGTGGGCGTGCAAACAAATCTCCCTTTCTCCTGCCTTCCAGTGTAATGCATGAATTGGGAATTAAGGATATTCTTCATTTGATTCATATTTCCATGTTAGCAACTTCTAAGCGATAGCTTCAGATTCTGCACGTTGGTTGAGCTGAAATCTAAAAAGTCACAGCAAAAACAAAGTAGTATGTGCTGCTACAGTTGACATGCAGCACTTGTATTTAACTGCTGTTCTTGGATTGAAAACAGGAACAATACAAAATAGTAAAGGTGAGAAACAAATCCTTGTTTTACCAGTGTTTAGAACTATTCTGTGTTTACTGTAATGATACCTGTTTCAGTAATGCCTTTTTGTTGCCATTAGAAAAACCTGAAGCCTTGGGCTTTCTTGGCCATTTGGTGTATCCTCTGATTAATGTTTTTAGGGTAGAAGTCTGAAACGTTTCCCTGACTGAATGTAGTTGTACTCTTCCCTCATTTTCATTTCTGCTGAGACTGTTATTATGACCCATGGTGATACTGCAGTGTCTATTATCACAAGTGTCATCTCTCATCTGGTGTGGTGACCACTTAGGCCACTTTTGGGTCACCTCACTCTGATCTGGCTTCCACCTCTTCTTGTGATTCTGCAGGTTTTTCCTAGTTGCAGTATATGCTGCATTGTTGCTGTTCTGATTTTAGTCAGTTCCATTTGCATATAGTTGCTGGTGAAAATAAATGAAGGTCCTGGTCTTAATGGTTCTCTTAAAGAACAATCGTGTGGGTATACTCCGTTTGCCTTACATATTTACTACTTTCTATCCACAGAGCAGCTGAAACCACAGCTTGTCAATCACCAACAGAACTGCATGTGGCAGAAGGCTTTATCCTTCTCGGTGTACAAGCCTATCTGTGTCTCTGTTATTTTTATTTGTTACAGAAGGTTAAGTCTTGGCCTTCAAGCCTTCACATGAGCAGAGTAGGATAATAGGTTTCTGGCACTACTTTCTTCCATCTTGCCAACCATTCATGTTTAAATAAATAAATAATTGTTACAATGTCTCCCTCTTCTTCAAGATAATTGCTTTGTCAGTATGACTAGGAAAGTAGTCTTGAAGAGGGAGAGAGTGAGTTTATTCATACTCTTAGCTTCCTGAGTGAAACGTACAATTCTTAACAGAATTTTTGCTGTCCTGTCTTCGGTGGCAACAGATGGCTTTGCAACCAGTCTTCATGACCTTTATTGTCAAAAGGGTTATGCTGCTGCCTCAGGATGCGAGGCCTAAGCACAGGGTCTCCCCTGAACACAATGCAGAACATGTCTTGCTCCTTCCTGCATGTGGGACTATGCTGGCTATAACTCAGTTGCCAGAAAATAAGTTATAAAATACTTATGAAATACTGTATTCTGAAGAAGAGTGAGTGGTTCTGTCATTTTTCTATATCACTTGTTTGTGACAAATATGAGTGCTGAGATCCTCTCAAGAAAGCTTTGACAGCATAAACTGTGAATTTAAGTGCAATTTATAATGTGGGGGTGGAGGAGGGAGGAAGTTTCGCTATGAATGTGATTTAGTCACTGACCATCACCTGTACCCTAAAAAAAGAAATAGTGTCTGTTAGTCTTCTGTGCTACTGCTTGTGTGCTTTAAAACAATGATGTGTAAATCATCAGTAGCAATGGGGATATTGAAGATGTCTGTCTGCATACTAGGGAGCTGATGAAGCTTGCTCCAAAGGACACAGGCTACTGAGTCATTGCTGGTTTAAGATGATTCTAGTAGGAGTTTGTGGCTTTCTCAGGTTCACTCCCTGATACCTTGCTGCTTGCCAAAGGCAGGGAGACTGATACTTTCTGAGGTACCTTTCTACAATTTGGTAACTCTGTGGGGTCCCTCATGCCTCCCAGTTGAATGTATCTGTGCATGAGCAGCTCAGTGGCACATGACCTCTTAGTTGTGGGGAACTATGCAGCCATTTAGGTAACATGTTTTAAGAATTTACTAGTTTGTTTGTATTTTTTTTTTTAAGCAATGATTTCACCACCTGCAGAGAAGCAGGCCATGTAGCATGCATCAGGCTCTTTGGAGCTGCCAGTATTGCTGGAAGATTGCAGCTCTTTGCTTTGTAAATGAGCGCTAATGGAACAAAGAAACAAACAAGTGAAAGGTGTTATTAAGACTATGCCTGAAGATAAGATTTCTCCTTAACTTTTTTTTTATTACTGGTACATAAGAGTGATTAATAAGGCGTTGGGGTCTACCCTGCTGCTGTCATGTCCTGTAAACTTCTCAGAACTGCATCTTTGTTGCTGTTACTGTTAAATAGATCTACATGAATCACTCTGAACAGCCATGTTTAATTTCCTTATCAGGATCTTTTAATGGTTTTGTAACTTGTTAAGGTATGTGACAGGACCAGAGGCAATGGGCACAGAAACAGAGGAGGTTCCCTCTGAACATCAGGAAGTATATTTTTCACTGTGTGTTTGAGCACTGGCACAGGCTGCCTGGTAATGTTGTGGAGTCTCCCTTTGGAGATAATCAAAAGCTATCTGGATGTGGTCATGGGCTTCAGGTGGTCCTGCTTGAGTAGAGGGTGTGGATCAGATGACCTCCAGAGGTCCTTTCCAACCTCAAGCATTCTGTGATAATTTCATAGCTTAGTCTAGGGCAGCTCTGCTCTTCAAACTGTTAGATCATGGAATCATGAAATGATTTTGACTGGAATCCACCTTGAAGATCATCTAATTCCAATCCCCCTGCTATGGACAGGGATATCTCCCACTATATTGGGTTGCTTGAACAGGTTGATCCAACATGCCCTTGAACACTTCAGGGATGTGGCATCCACGGCTTCTCTGGGCATCCTGTTCCAGTGCCTCACCACCCTCACAGTGAAGAATTTCTTCCTAATAGCTAATCTAAATCTACCCTCTTTCAGTTTAGACCATAACCCCTTGTCCCTCCCCATCTTTCTTGTAGACCCTCTTCACTGAACACAGTACTCCAGGTGGGGTTTCATGAGAGAACTAAAAAATATTTTGGAAAAGCTAGTCAGAGTCCCGGTGTCCTTTTCCAGTCTTGCCTGGGCCTTAACTGAGTCAATAAGCAAGCTGTGTTTGGGATACAGGTCATCTTTCATGCAGCAGGGTGCAACCGTTGTTGGAATAGGCTACTTGTGGAGAATTGGTGGTATTTGACAGAATTTGACTTTTCTAGAAATAGAAGAGAAAATTATGGGGTTTACTGATTTTTATGATACTGAGGTCAGATAACAAGAGGTTTGTATATGAAGAGAGGAGAATGTAGTCTAAATCTAGTCCTGTTATTGAACTGTACTCACAACCACATTGGGAAAGAAGCATTGATATTTCTTGTTTGTTTTCTGATTAAAGTCAAACAATAGAAGGAATAGAATTTAGGTGTTGGTCTGCAGGACATTGTCGTGTCTTGTCAAGAAAGTAACTGTTTTTTAAGAAGTGAATTCAGTAGGGGTATCCTTACTAGCATCTACAAATACTATTTACGGAATAAAATGATGGACAGCTAAGATATATCATGGACCTTCAGTTGCCTGCCACTGTGATGTCTGTACCACTGCTAGGCTGAGTGGGCACCCAGCTGGGTTTAGATTCCTAGACTGGGTATGAGGGGCTCTTTTGCCATGTTGTTCTTAACCTTCCATCCAAAAAGCAAATCTGAAGGGAAATGAAATCTAAAGTTTGGATGTTGAGCAAAATATTGGGCCAAAGTATTATCATTGATTCCTATCTTCCTTAACTGAATGGTACTGATAATTTTTTTACTGAGGGACCTAGCTAGGAAGTAACAGTTCAAAGGTTTTAAACTACTGCCACAGCTGCTGAAATTCAGGAAGTAGAAGACCCATTCATTCTTTCCTGTTTGGTTTTTACTTATTTTATTTTTTTAAAGTTATATCACTGAATTAATTTGCAGATTTGTTATTGCTCTTCCAATCCATCTATATCATCTGCAAGGCATTAAAACCAGAAGCATTCAATATTATGATAACATTATAAACCTTATAAAAATAAGGCTTACTTACTTAATATTGCCCAGTGCTTAGAGAATCTCAAATTATTGAGGAAGAACTTAATGAGTTAGGGAGCTGCTATTGTGAATAAGTAAAGTTCTTGTCTTTGATCTCATGTCCCATTTGTCTTCTGGAAAAGTTTAACATCCTATTTCTTAGAGTAAGAATATAAACAGACTACTGAAATCATGTTGTTTCATTCCATCCATTGAATAAATACAGAACCTCAATTCTGATTTGGAGACAAGATGTTAGAATTTTCCATAGTATAGCTGAATCATAGGCTTCTTTTCCCCATATGCGTACATGCACTTCATTTTGCAGTTTTTCTGATGTTTAATGCTATGTTGTACTGTTCTTTTTGAAGTTCAGCAGGATCAATGCTTCCACTTGAAGATCAACAGGAGAGCCATTGCCAGGTGGTCACTTTGGCAGATGAGATTGGGTTTTTTTGTTTGCTTGGGTTTTGTTTGGGTTTTTTTTTAAGAAAAAGGAAAAAAAAGTATTGTCAGGTTTTTACAGAATGGAGTATTTGATAAGGATGACTTGTAAAATTATTTTTTTTCCTTTATTGCAGGAATACTTAGGTATGCAAGGTCACTTTCTTCTGCCTTATCATATGCATGCAATTGTTAGTGTACTGAAGATCCCTTACTGGTGATAATCTTACATTATAAAGAGATCAATTTTCAAGTAATGGGATACCATTGCGTTTTTTTAAATGCATACAAGGTCATTGTTTTCATCAGGCAGGCTTTAATAATCCCCTTTTAGTCCTAGGTGATTAATTTGATAAAGTGAGCAGGGAAGATGCAACTTCCCATTTATTTCTAGCTGTATTGTCAGCCATCTCTTTAAACTTCCTTAATTTCATATTAAAAAAAAAAAAGGATCGTCTTTGCTGGCAGATTTTTTTTTTACATTAGAATATAAAATTAAGTTTTTATTTTGTCTATCAGGAAGATGTGACAGGCCACTTTCTGTGGCCTGTCTTCCAGCACTCACATGTTGCAAACTTCAACTCTTGAGAGATTTTCATTCTTAATATCATTGCTTAACAGTTTGAAAGTGCATTGCCACTCAATCCATGTTGTGATGGATTAGTCAAGAAGAGAGGAGGAGGTGTAGGCTGTGCATTTGTTGTACATTACTTTATCAATAAAATATCATCTTCTATATTAGTCTAGCCTAATGCACTTAGAGCTGAGAGGAAGGGTGGCATGTGGTGAGGGAGCTAGGGATGAAGGGTGGGAAAACAAATTTTTATGTATTAATGTACATAACTTTGATTCTCACTTCCTATTCTGGTTGACCAAACTTTTTTTTGTTGTTGTTTTTTACTTCCTTGTGCTTTTTTTGGCCCTTGAAAATAATGGGGATCTCCTGAGTCAATATAGGTGACTGTTTTTGCCCTGTCAATGCCACAAACATTTGCACATGAGAATATTTTGTGGAAAGTGGGAGTGCAAGCAAAAATCACTAGGCATGAATTGGCTGGACTTGTGCTTGGACTGGCTGCTTTGAAGAAGGGAATTGAAGAAAACTGTTCTGGTCTCCGGATTCCTCCCTGCACTGAGACTCTGAAACACCAGTTCATGTGTATCTAAGTCCCAGAACTCTGGTAGCTGCAGTTGTTGCCTTTGGAAAGGCATAGACATGCAAAATATTGACATCAAATCAAGAAGAAAATACCAATGTGTTTCTTTGTTAGAACTGATGTAGTAGAAGGTACATATGTCTGAATTCTTTTTAGAGTCTATGTTTAGACTCAGTTTCCTTGATCTGCTGCTTTTTGAAATTAATATTCCTTAAAAGAAAAAAAAACACCTCCCCTAAACAATAAAAAAACAAAACCAAACAAACACAAACCAAAAAAGCCCCAACCAAACACCAAACCTTTGCTCACAAAAGAAATACATATAACTGAGTAAAGCTGAAGTAATTTCTTTTTATTAATGAAAACTAATTTAGAGTATTAAGGCAAGGTCATTTTGCAGCCCAGGTTAAATCAGCAGTAGTAACTTTGGTATGTGGTATATAAAGACTTCCTTTCTGAAAGTGGCTGGACTAACACATCACAGGGCTGGAAGAGAGTTCCTGGGTTCTTGTGTTACGATACTTGTTGCAGTCAATAAATTTGTATCTTCCCTTTTGTGAAATGACCAAGTATCATCTTAAAATACTTAGGGCTCTGTCCCTGGGTATCCTGTTAACAAATTATTTCAAAAGTTCCATGCTTTGACTAAAATTTTATTCCAGGATTCTGGCTAAATGTTTCTGTGACCATTTGTACACCTGGCTAAATCTGGTGTTTTCTCTTAGTGTTTTAAGAGTGTTTGCATTCCCTCTGAGCCGTTGTAAACTGGTGAACTTTTTGCTGTGTTCGTATGGGGAAGACTCTCCCTTTCCCCCAGTCAGAATCTTGTGATGTGTCTGACTAGATATGCTCATGGTATTCACTTCCGGACAATATTCTGCTGTCAATCTTCCTTTCATAAACTGACATTGATCGGGTGTGGTTTAGGTGATACTTTGTTTCATGACCAGATTAGATGCTGGCAGTGCCTTCCACAGTGACTGCTTTTATTGCTCTCCTATGTGCATCTGTAGGAAATGCTTTGTCAAGCATAGTTGGTTTGTTTTTTTGGTCGTGGTGGTTGTTGGTTTGTTTTTGTTTTGTTTTGGTGTGTTTTTTGTTTTAAGATCTTCATCAAATTGGTGATGTAGTGAAAGT
The DNA here is from genome assembly GCA_027560015.1 of Chloroceryle amazona. Taxonomy (NCBI): domain Eukaryota; kingdom Metazoa; phylum Chordata; class Aves; order Coraciiformes; family Cerylidae; genus Chloroceryle; species Chloroceryle amazona. The sequence continues at coordinate 11,580 of JANHFX010006503.1, forward strand.
GGAATCAACTCGTATATGTGAATACCTTCCCCTCCATAGTCACTTTCCTCTGTCATAGCAAGAACTTCTACTTGTTTTGCTACTTCGGTCCTGCCCTTGCCTTCAGGTCTCATGAACTGCATTCCCTGACACTACTGCCATTCATGTGGTTCCTTTCACGTGGTGTTCTAGTCATTGTCTCTAAACTTTTTGTCAGCAGCAGTTTTTATGAGGCACCTCAATTCCCTTCCCACTAGCAGAACTGCTAAAACTAGCCCCAGGATAATTCTTGGCAACTGTTTCTGGTGATCCATGTCCAGCCTGATTTTTTTTTTTTTTTTATCATCTTCTGTAGCCATTTAGTCACTTCACAGTTCTTGTACTAAATTAGATCATTGACAGCTTTTTTTTTTTTTAATGTATCTGTTGTCAGGTCCAGATGAGATCTACACATTTTCCTTATCTTTTAATTTTATTTTTTTTTAAATTATAAAATTTTAAGAAAAAGGTTAGTCTGTTACTATTGACTCTGGTATTTCCTTCTGACTGACTTAATCTGAAACCTTGCATGTTACTGACTGTAGTAGGGCTGACTTCTTATCCTTTTTTCTCCCCTTTCCTCCAACTGTAAAGGCAGGTATTCTGTTTGCTCTTCTGCCACCATGGAGTATCTGTCACTATTTTTTTTTTTGTTTGTGGTTTGGGGTTTTTTTGTGTTTGTGTGTTTTTTTTTGTGGGTGTGGGTTTTTTTGTGTGTTTTTTGTCTGCTTTAAAAAATAGTTTAGGATTTTTGAAATGTTTATGTTGGCTAGAGGTGAAGTAGGCATAATGACTTGATAATATGTGAAAGTTTTATTTGCAACTGTATATACAATTTAATCTGCTTTGTCTCGCAGAAATCTGTAGTGGTATCTATTTTCTCATTTCCTTAACTCATGCTCAAGAAGCTGTTGTCTTTGATTCCATGCTGGTTGTGGTAGTTTCCAGGCCTGCTTCATAACAGACATCCTGTCTTGGTTTCTTTACTAAGAAATTTTCACTGCCAGGTTACTTCTTCATTTAGTTTTGATGTGTTGTAGAACTCCTCTGTTTTTAATATCTTTTAAATCAAATTTTTTGAAAGTTTTAACTTTATTCCTGTGCTTCAATATATGAGGTGCAACTTAATCAACTCTTTCTTTGCCTTTTTGGGAGGGGTGAGGAAGCTATTTATCTAGTTAGGCCTATTTCATTTTGCAAACTGTCTGCTGAGCACTGCATCCCATGAGGCATTTCCAGATTTGTTTCTGCACATTAAATGAAGCAGCAGCTCAGCATTATCAATTTAGAGTTTGAATTTCTCGGTCTACCTGACCACTTAAACTAATTCCTTTTGCTTATTACTCACTTGAGTCAGAGATGTTCATCTCCTGTAATGCCCAATTCACCAGGATATTTTTCATTCTAACAATATAGAATCTGTATCATGGCTAGTTTCTTTGAATCTACTGCAGACTCTGAGGAGGGCTGTCCTTGCGTGTGGTGTGTTTTTGTTTTGTTGGTTTAGTGTTTCCCCCCCCTTTTTTTTTTGTTTGGCTTTATTTGTTTTGTTTTGTTTTGTGTTTAAACTGCTTTTTGTGGACCAAATCATTTTGCAGTGGTATGTTTGATTTTTTTTTTTTTTAATAAACTTATCACAGTGTGAATTGGTGTAGATCTGTACTGACCCTACCTCTACTGACTTTTCTGAATAGCATGTACACTTAAATAGGTGCTTTAGCCACTAAGGCTTTGTTATCCCTGTGGTATCTAGTCTTGTATTTAATTCATCAATTTTGTAGTGTAAGCCTGGGGTTTTGTTGTTTGGTTCGTTTTGGTTTGTGTTTGGTGGGGGTTTTTTTGGTTGTTTTTTTTCGGGGGGGGGGGGGGGGTTGGTGGGGGGGGTGGTTTTGGCTTTGTTTGGCTTTATTTAAGTACACAAATACTTCAAAATGTTTTATCTGGTCACGCCTGTTGTGACTTGTGACAAGTAGTTGTCAGACTACTTGTCTGCCTGACCCCTGTTCTCATCTGTGTTGGGCTTTCAGTCGTTTATCAAATGATCAGAGATAAGACTCCTTCTTGGCCACATCCTCATTTTTCTTTGCTAGTGCAGTGAGTTTAGATATGGAGATTGTGTGGGTGCCCAACAGCTTTCACTTCTCACTTTCATCTGTAAATCCCTTCTTGGGTGTGTCACCTTGTCCGAGGGGGTTGGTGTCCTTGTCTCATGAATGAGAGTCCATCAGCCACAAAGTCCTGCTTAGTGACTCTGAATACTCTGTTGTTCCACCCACCTTTCTCTGTTATTTTAATGCCTCTTGATCAAATCCCTTGAGATATAGCTGGATCAGTTGTCTGATGTCCTGCCATATAAATAATCTTTGTATTTCCTGCTACCCTGCACCATTCTGTTCTCTAGTAACTTAGTAATGACACCCAGGGAGGATCCTATATTGGTTCACATCAGCAGGGAAATACATAAAGCACAAGGAGAAGAAGGGGGAGGGGTTGACATACAGCAATCATTTGATGAAACTGTGAAAGAATTCACTTAAATGTGACTTTATATTTAAACATAAAAAAAAAAAGGCTGCATTTTAGTGAACCGTATGTATTTAACTGAAATACAGATATATATTTTTTTTTTTTTCCCCATGAAGTCATAAATATAGTAGTAGCTGTCGACAGAGTTTTTCAGCAGCTATTGCTACAGCTGAGGCAATTTTGCAGGTCACCAAATGTGGAGAAAAGCATCTGGAATTTGTAGACATCATAACTGGACACAATTGTATCTCTTTTTTTTTTTCTGCAGGAAAAATTTTCCATGCAAACTTACTGTGAATAGGTTGCAGCTTCTGCAGGATGGTATATATTTACTCTGGATCTTGTTTTCTCATAATTGCTATCAGTTAATTCCTTCATGAAAGTTTTGTAAACATTTAGGCCTCAAATGTCCTGACTTGAGGCTGATGAAGCTTTTTTTTTCCTTCTATGAGTTTCTGGGTATCATTAAAAGAAGCACGGGTTATTGTTGCACAGGTGTTCTAATTTTGGAGAGCACAGTAAAATCTCTCCAGTATTGCTGGTGACAAGAAAACAAATCACCTTTTTCTGGTATCTCTTCTCTCCTGCTAGTGCCCAGGTGCAGATTTAATGGTCAGTCACGTAATGCTACTGTAGCTGCATGCCCACTTTCCCAGACTGATGCAGTGGTTTCTTTGGCTGATCTCCACAGTTCTTCCATCCTTCTGTTTTTACGGATTTGCTACTAATTTCCTAAAAAGCAGCATGTGGTACACCCCTGCTCACTGCCCTTTATATGATGGTTTTAACTGTGGGGAGAGGACGAGAGGTTGTTTGGCACTTGAGGCTTGTGCAGCCCTGCCTGGCAGGCTTCCCTGCCTGACCTGTATCTGGTTGCTTCTGCCTGAGAGCAGAACAGCTCAGCTAGGGAGAGCCCTATAGAGCTCCAGGTCCCTCAGAATTCTGACATCATCAATCCTTCATTGATTCATGACAGTTAACATGTAGCATTGAGTATATTTATCTGTAGTAGATGCATGATATTGTATATTTTTTTAATAGTCATCTGTACTAAATAGGCTCTTGTGATTGGCAGAGCTTTTAAGATTACAAAAAGCCTTCTGTGACAGATCTAGTATATAAGGTACCTCCAGTATTCATTTCTATTTTTGATGCCATTTAGCGACATCTTGGTCTGTTACTCCAGAAGGAAATATCTTAATGGCAATGAGTGTTGTGGTTTTGTGTTTTATCAGAAGTGGGTAAATGAAGTCTGTCTATGTCTGCACTAGCAGCAGGGAGTCTTTCTGTTCTGTGGCAGCTCAGCTAGCAGCAAGGCATGGATGTTCCAGTGCAGAACAGTGCACGCCAGGAGGCTTGCTTTAAAATCCCTCCTAAGCAACATATAGATGTAATTCCTTTAACCTGTTTTATCCAGCCTGGTCTGCGTGTCAGAAATGGTAGGTCAAGAAGACAGAAAAAAGCTGTGGCCATACTACCTTTCACCTTGTTCTGTAAGTACTTCCTGGCAGACCAGTTGGTGTTCCTGCAGTGCCCGCACAACTCTAACACGGGCAAACTTGGAGTCTTAGCTGACCCATCTCTTCAACTGTAATGTGGCATTCAGTAATTCATATGGTCTGATAAATATTTCCTTTTCCATAGGTAATGTTGTTACTGTTGTTACTCTTCCTCACTTGAGAAAGAATGAGGAAGACTGAGAACTCTTAAAGAGTTCAGCTGAGTAAAGAAGAGAGAAGAGGATGGATGAAACCAGAAAGAAAATAGGTAGAGGACATAAGCCAGGTGGTAGTTTGGGGAGTACAGAGGGACAGCAGTTTGTGGTTATGGCCTGAGGGAAAGTGGCAAGGCTTGTCATTACAGAAGTAATTATTTTTTTTATATATAACTTCCTGAATTGTAGAAAAACTGTGGGCACTTTAATTACATAATGACCTCTAAAATGAAGGTGAATAGAAATGCTGAATCTGTAGAACACATTTCTAGCTATCAACCAGATTTTCTGCCTGAAACCCATTGTTAGCTTAGAGAGGAAAACCAAAGCCTGCTGTGTAGAGCTCTTTCTTAAATTTTTTAAAATTCTAATTGGGTATAAGAAAGCAGAAGAACGAACTTGTTTCGTGCCTTTATTGGAGTGCTGCGGTATCTGCTGCCATAGCAGATTTGGGACCGACCCCCTTGTGTTTGTTATGCCAATACAACAGCTGCAGAGAAGGGTCAGGCTGTGGGCAGGAGACTTGCTCTTCCTCTTCCTCCCCTATGGTGCCTAGCTAAGTGGCACAGGACAAGGCATGTGGGTACCAGGGCAGCTTGCTGGGAAAGTCAGCATCTTAACCAGAAATATGGGATAAGCAAGATTCAGTACAGTCTGCTAGTAAAGCAACAAAATGCTTTAGTTTGGAAAGGCAGAAGTACGGGTGCTTCCCTCGCCTGCTGTAACTGGAACCAGAGTGGTAGAATAGGAAAGCAATTGGTTGCTTGAAAATAGGAGTGTTGGAGATTCTAATATAATCATCTTAATGGTTTGTTTCCTGCTTCTTTGTGGTAATATGCAACTGCATATGCCTCTGTGCTTGTTCTAATGGGGAGATTTTTTTCCCCTTCTTAAAAGACAGAATAGCTGATGGAAAGCTATTAAACTGTGAAAGCTATATTTAGCTCAGAGCAGTGAAAGCTAGCACTATATAACGACACTTGTAAGTACCTTATCTATCATGCAAACTAGAAGAATTTTAATGTTTGGTTTCAGTCAGACTTGAAATTACTGTTAGCTTGTGCTCATCTTGATTTAAACTGTGAATTTTAGGAGGCATGTCTGTTGCAGGTTGTTTTGGACAAGCCACTTGCTTCCTTACCGTTCCCTGTTGCTTTGTTTCTAGTTTCATTCTCAGTGTAAACCAGCATAATCTTGTGTTGCTTCAGAAAGTAGTAGTTCTGCTCTATCCTCTCTGCAGCTGCCTGATTGGCTTCTCTCAGCTGTTACATGCTGGCAGCACGTTCATGCAGTGAGATGGTTCAGCAAACAGCGTGGCTAAAAATCTGGCTTTTTTGTGGTTAGTTATTAGCTGGATCCATTTCCCACTCTAATTCTACTCTGTAGTCATGTTGCTACTGGTTTTAGTAGGAGTTGCAGCAGAAATAAACAGCTAACTTTGAGAAGGGAGAAAATTGGCTGTTTCTTCCCCAAGGGTCCAGTTCTGCTTGCTGCAGATTTACACCAAATTGCATGCTATTGCCATATTAAGTCTTTGTTACACTCCTGGTAGGTGCTTCCAGAAATACTTAGAAATATGTAGCTTTTGGGGGACTGATACAGTACAAAATAGCTTAATGAATTGTTGCTAAATTGTTAAAAGGTCAATTACTGCATGTTCATTTTTTCTCTTGGGTACCAAATAATTAATTTTCTCTGCTCTGCATTAAATGAGCATCCCTCTATGATGCTCACATGAGCTGTAGTTGCCCACTGTGAGGTATGTTTATTGTTCAATTTACCCTTTTATTCAAGTGTATTAGGCTCTAGAATTTTTTTAATGTTTGTTTGAGTATGTCTCTACAGGTGTGGCTTACTTTATTTCACAAGCACAAAAAAAAAGTTTAAAATCAACAGTACAGTAAAGCTGGGCTGGATTCCCCAGATGGTTTTGGAAAGTGTGCACCTGTATTGCAAAGTATTCAGAAAGAGTATCATATGGGTGCATCCATATGCTTTCTGATCAGACTAGATCACTGCAGCACAGTGGTTCTGGGAGCAATGTGTTGAAAGCTCAATTATTTTTCTTGCTTATTTGGGGATAGTGATTTTTTTTTTTTTTTTTTTTTTTAGGGCATCATGTGTTTTGGAAATTAGCACAGAACTGCTGATGGCCTAATGTACCCAGTGAGTGGAAAATGCTTAGGTTGGATTTCCTCATATCTGTCACTTTCCTTTGGGGTCCCTCTAGGTCCTTGCTGTTTCAATGTATTATGTAATATACTCCTGGTAACTAATGTAATTGTCTCTAGCCTACATCAGATTATTTTTTTTTCCTATTTCTCTTACCTTGTTTGTGCAAATTAAGAGCATTAAAGGCATTATTTTTTTCAGTGCTAGGTGTTTATATTTTTTTCAAAGGCTTATCAGAAGGTGATTTTGTTGTATAAACCATGAGAAGTTTTTAGTATATTATTAGCTGGAAGTTTTAAATGTAGAAGGGCTCAATTTTTGAGTTACTGGGAAAAATGCCAGCCATGGATTTGGGAAAGTCTGAGTAATAAAATCACAAAGCTGGTTCATCACTCAGATATGTTATTATTTCGTCTGTGTCTGCCCACTGCATGCTCCTACAGGCTAAAAATGTCAATAGGCTCTTATATTAATAGCTATTTTAGGTCTGTACTTGTAAAAGGCAGTGCATATGCAAGAACCTTAGGTTAATTTGAAATATCAAAGTTAACATCTCAAGTGTTCGTTCTTCCTTTAGTTTTAAAATCTTGCAACCTTAGTATTTGGATTATTAAAAATACACAAGTTCATATGTTAAAAAAACCCTAATCTTAAAATAAATCACAACTATTTAGACTCCAAACAGGCAGGGGCTGGTGGCATTTTCAGGAATGTAACAGATAGAAGCAGCAAGGAATTGAATGTAACATGAAATTCGGAGTTATTAAATGTAGGCAACTGATAAGAGAAGGCAAAAGTATTGCTCAAAACTCAGTGGGTTGAAAACGGGGAAAAGGATTTCCTTTTTCCTTGGAAAATACACTAACACTTTAAGAATAATACTAAATAAGGGCAGTAATGTCAATAATTCAAGAAGTGTAGATGATTTAAGTACCATTGCTGAAATGAAGCTGTGTGGTCTGTTGACAGCATATAGAAATAATAACTAAGAAAAAAAATCTGCAACAGTGGGTTACAGTTTAGAGCACAAATACTTTGAGGAATTCTGTTTCTCATATTGATCTTTCTTCAAGATCAGGAAAGCCTCAGAGTACTGGAGGAATCTTAATGATGTGCTGGCTTTTATAAACACTAAATGATACGTGATGCCTGGACACTGGTTCATCTGGTGTTGATTACAGACTTTTGGAAAGCTGATCATCCAGTTGATAGGGGAACTGACTTGGTACAATAGAAATTCAAATCTAGCGATTGGAATGAAGCCACATACAGTCTATGAATATAGAGGTTAAAGTATTGATACTTTCTGGCTCAAATTAAGTGCGCTGAACTTTGTCATAAGTGATTTCTGTTTGGTAGTGTTCATATTTAGCAGTCCGTCAGACTGCTAAAACTGTAAAATTGGCTTGTCTTCAGGAAAAGTGCATTTGACTGAATCTCAAAACTGCATGTTGGTTGCTTCAGAGCAACAGCTGAATAGTGATAGGAATTTGTCAAAGATTAGAACCTCTAGCATCTCTTTCTATACAGGATTCTTTCCTTTTTTCTTTTTTTTCTTTTTTCCTGACAAGATGGTTTATGTGAATTCCCTGGTACAGTTACGGACTTCTGCAGAATTCTGGATCCTCGGGGCAAGAAAGATTTCTGTTATGCATTGCTCGGTGTGTTAGTAGATTAAAATTTAGTTGTTATGTAGGAGAACATTGCTAACTTGAACTTCTAATACATATCCTTCAAGAGAGGACAAAGTAGCTGTAGGTGCTGTATTTTAGGGAAATAATTTTTTTGTGGGATGGGGGGGAACACATGAAAAACAAGGTAGAAAAATTTCTAGACATTTATATATGGTACTTCGTATGTCCCGCAAGCTTCCTCTGTGTGAAAGGACAATGCAGCACTAAGTTTTAGTTCTCATCTGATTTGTTGTTGTTGTTGTTTTTCAGATCCAACACCAGACCCATGTGAGTTTGCCCATCTTGCCTAATGGAATTGCTCAGACTGTTGTAAAAGAAGAGGATATTTGGATTCCTCATAGCTGACACTGAGAGACCACCCACTCACTGTAAGTCAGTCTTCCTTTATCATGAATGTGGTGCCTCCCTGTAGAAAAAGCAGAAGTTAAATTGATGTGGAGCCTGTTTTGGTGGGGAGAGGAGTTGATGAAAGAAGATGTGTAAAACTAGTTGCTATGAAGAATCACTCGATTGATGGAGAATGGGAGATGACTGTGGTATAGCTGGCATAGAGGCTTTTGGGGATACATTGTGCTTAATTGTATGTATGTCTAGAAGAACTGAAGGATGTTCCAAAGAAATGGAATAGGTAAACCTGAAGTTGTAGTAATGTAACCTTAAATTCTGCTGAGACAAGGGTAATTCAGAAATACCTCAAAGCTGTGTTGAAACCAGAAAAAAAAAACAAAAAACCACAAAACCAAAAACCCCAAACAAAAAAAATCTATCAAGGAAGAACAAAAACCCAAACATTTGCTGGGTTGCACTGTGTTTGGGTTCCCTTTAATCTTAATCTTGGGAGTTTCCACTGGCCATCTACCAGGTGAGGAAGGAACTTTCTCATCCACTGTGCCATTGGACTCTGTGGTCTTTGTCTCAATCTGAAATGCTGTGTCTATAGGCAGCGGCCAAAGATGAGGCTTTGGTAAGGCTGAGGCCGTTGCTGGCAACACTGAAAAACTGCTGTTGTTGATTTGGGTGTGTGCTGCTTCCCCCCCCCGCTTCACTGAGTGCTCACCAATTGTGAGATTTATCACTAGAATAAAATCCTGTCCCAAGTTGTGTTGTCAGAGATGGCACTTGGGCATTTTCTCTGGTAGCATGTGCACGCACTCAGAGTGCATCCTGAATACTTAACAATTTATCTTTGGGGCAGGGTTGTTGATAATGCATTTGAGCTTTCTGGATAGCTGCTTGTGCTGCATTTTAAACTTTCTTATATATATATTTTTCCCTTTTTAACCTGTAGGCCCTAAATTACTACTATAGGGTGCATAGGACAGGTAGGCTCATGTAGGTCTTACATGCATGCAACTTACATATTTGCTTGCAGTTGTGGAAAACTGAATGTTCTGAACTGTGCAGTTCTTAGACTTGTGATTGTATATAAACATTTTCTATTTAGTGTAAATGGGCTTACATGGCTGCTTTACTCGTTAAAGCAGCACTGCTGCTCTGCACTGATTTCCCATTATAATTACATCTGTGTTTGTGTAGGTTTAGTCACTGCTTGGTGAATTCTTTTAGACTAAATCTTACAGTTTCGCTGTGAGCATGTAAAAGGTATCACTAGCTCTATATTGCCTAGTAGGACTTAGCTTCCTCTGGAAAGCTGGGGATGAGTCCTGAAAGCTGAACTACATAGCAGGCACAAAGGTTGGGTCTTTGATATCTGTGGCTTCTATAAAGCATATTCACATCCATGTGTGTTTTCAGCTTTTTACAAATTAGAAGCTGAAAAGGAGTTGGAGGAGGAGAGCAAGGAGTGGAAAATAATTTTAGTTGATTTATTTGTGTCGGTAGGTACTGTTATGCTGCTACAATGGCCCCTTTCTGGGAGGTGTCCAGTTGCTATAGGACAATTTTACCTATGTAGATAGCAGAGTTTATCAAATACTGTTACAAAATAGTTACTTGATTGTATTGGGAAGTTTTATGTTTAAGTTGCAAGGCAGTGTTTTGTGATTGTCTAATGACTTTCAAAATGTTTTGTTGTACTTGGCAGAAATTAATATAGACCTGCTCACCTTGGAGGCTATTTTATGTGGCTATTTTATTTGCAGAGGGGGTTCCTGTAGAGCAGGTAATTTTACAGCTTTTCATGGGGTCATGCAGGAAACCTGTGAAGAAGGAAGGGCAAGGCCTCACTTTCTTGCACTGGAAAGATTAGGATAAGCAAAGTTCTCCATTGAAATACAATGTTGATAGTTGCTAAGAGGAAGGGTGGTAGATCTAGAGGGATACAAAACCAACAAAGTTTGGACAGTTACAGAAAGGGAATTTTTCATTGCTCCTCTAATAGCTGTAGCAGAAGACCGCAATAAGAATTTGTGTTTATCTTAACAATAATATTTTCGTTTTCAGTCATGTAGTACCATCCTGTTGGCATGTGTTCTTGCAATGCAATAGTAATCTGTAACAACCTTTTTTTGAGATGTTAAATCTTCTATTAACACAGGGTATAATTTCACTGAATAGGTCTGCCTTTGAAAAAGAAAAGAAACAGTACTTGGTGCTCAAAGTGAACTCGCCTTAAAGTGAAGTAAAATAATTTTTACAGAGTTGAAAACTGAATCTGTGGCTGTTACAGAAGCAGTTTCCATATGTTACTGAGCCCTTAGAGGAATTATTTATTGCTCTCTTGAACGTAGGAAAACAGAGTGAAGGAAATGATCCTCATTCCTCAATCCTCATAAATTTTATTAAGGAAACTTCATGGAACCCCTGTATATTCATTTATTATATTCTCTCAGTTTTGCCAACCTAAAAGTCCAAGCTTAGTTCTTCAGTACAAATATTATGTACATTGGTTTTTGGTTTTCTCTCTGTTGGACTGCTGATATAGTGAATCTTGTGAAAGTTATTTAGTTTTAATTTTTAAGCTGAATATTGACAGAAATGTTAAGAATGTTGGCATCCCAACATTGTCTGCTGGCTCTTTACTGTCTTATAATAAAACCTGTACAGATCTGAATTCTCTGCTAAGATAGGTCATTTAGTACTTCTATTGTAGGAAAATGACATCAAATCTTGCTATGCATATACTTTCAATGCAAATACAATTAATGTGCGCAACCAACCCTAGCTCTTCTTTGTGCTGAAGCTCATGTTTATGAATGTAAGCAACTTCTTTTGGATTCATTTCAAAGTGTTTATTGTGGATTTAGTTACGAACACTTACACTGACTTCTTCAATAGATACCATACATAGATGTTCCTGCAAAAAGAGTAGAGAAGGAGAAAAAAAAAAGGATGTTTAACTTACTGTCTTACTAGCTGCTATTGAAGCAAATTAATTCTGTGTTATTGTTTAAGATTAAAGTAAACTGTGCATCATGGATGGCATCTATGAAAGGGAGGGGTAAAGCAGCAGGATAACTTTACCTGATAATAGCATAATTTGTAATTTTTTGATTTAGTCATAGGTACTTTGGTCTTAAACAGATAATACCTGATTAGGCAGAGGAGTGGTTTGAAACAATTGGACTGCTGACTTAGTAAGATTACAGAACAAAGACAGTTTTAGAATTTTTGTCTGTAGAAATTAAATTTTTGTGCAATTAGGAGTAGGTGGAAGAAATGTACAGGCACAGTTTCATTAAAACAGCATTGTAAATCGGTCATAGCTTAAATGCATTTTTTTAGGTAAGTTGTCACTTGTAAATGCCAAATGTGCCAAGCTTATGTTGGGCTTGTTGTGAAAAGGTGGTGAATTCCTTGGTCCTGTGGTGTTAAGGCCACAGGCAGTTACCCCTGCAGTAGGGACACAGTGTCTCAGACATAAAAATTATTATTTTTTTAATAATTACTATTTCCTATCTTGGGAGAGACAAGTAGGATTTTACAAAGTGAGATTCTACATTTTGCTTCCAGAAAGCGATACGGGTAGTCCAGATTGTGACTGCTGACAGTGTTTTCATCACGCTCTCACTGAGCAGAAGAACACACATTTTTATCTGGAGGCCGTGAACTTAGTCAGTCCTCTGATGTAGATCAGTTTTGAGCTTGAAGAAGCCATGAAAATGTGCCCCTCATTTTCAGAGTACCTCTAAGATACCTTCACTATGTCTCAGTGTATGTTTGAATGTGTATTTTCATCAGTCTTATCTTTTTTAGAGCTTGGTAAATTTTTCCTGTATCTGCCTAAGTAAATGGATAAGTTATTTGTCCACCAGGTGAAGAATAGAAATTATGCTTAAAATACAGGAGAAGGCAGAAATTTATTTATGAAGAACAACTGTTGTATAGCTTCAGGGACCCTTGCTTTCCAGTTTTGCAACAGCAAAGGTTTTGCACACAAGCTAATTGCACAAGAGGAGAAGAGAAGGGTGCAGTTGTTGGTGGACTCCTTTAGTAGATGAGGATGTGGAACTGAATCTCTGATCCTGGCGAGTGCAGTGTTCTGGCCTCTGAGGATTCCTTTGCTCGTTCATTGACTCTTAGTTTAAACTGCTTTATACTCCCATTTGCTTTTGGCAAATCATATCCTCATTTTTTTCTTATATCAGTAAGTATTTGGAGAAGGAATTTAAATTGTGGTGTTCTGCTAGGTTTGAAGAAGCTTCCCACACTAAGCAGAAATATATTATGATTATTAAAGTGGGTAATTTTTAAGGAGAAAAAGATTACTTAGACCGAGTAAAATGTTAACAGTAGGGGGTTTTCTATAGCCACCTGTGTAAAGTTCATAATCAGCATGCTTTTGTAGTAATGTAGTTTTTAATCTTGTTTTACCCTCTGATGTAGGTCCAAGGATGTAATCTGCTGTAGATTTTTTCATTGTTGCACATTTTACAAAAGCATATATAAGGCACAAGAAAAGGTCAAACCTGACTGGGCATCATTGTCAGTAGTAATTAATGAACAGAAATATATTTATGAAAAAGTAACATTTACAATATTTATTTACTGAGGTTTTTTTAAACTTACTGACTTTATACATGTGTCACACTTGGGAAAGAAAATGTCTACTGTTTAGTTATAAAATCATAGCAAGAACTTTAGAGAAGGCAAATATATTCCACTGTCAGCTGAAGATATGTTGAAAGAACATTAAGATTCTGGTAGAAAACCAGGTAAGGTCTTAACCTGGTAGGGAGTAGAACATGCTGGCTGGCAATGGGCTGGTAACTTGCAGGAGCATCAGAGCAATACAGCATGAAGTGATTCTGGAAAGCTTTGAGAAGCTTTTGATGCAGCAGCATCTTTTACTGTAACTTTCACTGGTTCTCTTCTGTCTAGGTGAATTCTGTGTTTTCATATTTCCTGGAGGACACTTGGGCTATGCTGCAGTATTTTTGGAGGATGAGAAGTTATTAAAGAAACCTAAAAGTTCTTGATCTAAGACCATATTTCATATGATGCCTTATTTTCAAAAGTACCCAAAATTTTCCATATCTCTTCCCCCCCTTCCCCCAAGTCTTGTCCATGTATATGTTTGTCACCAGGAGTTTTCTTTACATCCAGTATTTAGATATCTGAACAATTTGACAACTGTCCATAGGTGTGTTTTGAGTGTACTGCAAGTAGTATCATACTAAAAATAGCAGCAATTGTGCTTTCAGAAAAATCAAGGAAATGTAAATTATTATTCTACCTTAGAAGTCTAGTATAAACCAATTAATGCAGTCTAGTATAAACCAATTAATGAAAACGTTGCTGCCAGAAACTTCTCCTTTTGTAGTGCAGGAAGTGTTTAGAATGGCTAACAAGCTGTCAGGTGCTACAAAATGAAATATTTTAATTTGTGAGGGCTTTTCTGTTAATTAAAAGGTAGATGCTGTCAGCAACTGTAATAGTCCAGGGACATCAGTGCTCACTATTGCAGTGAAAAAGCTGAGTTTTTTTGGTTAATAAACATCAGTAGAATTAAGTGTTGCTGCTGAGAAGGGTAAGAACTACAAAAGTGCCCTGTCCCTTTATGTGTAATGATTTTTTTTTTGTGCCAACTTTTATTGAGCAGTAGCAGCTCTTTGCTTGTAAAGTTTGATACTGTTTATTAATGCAGTTTTTAATGCTTAATGATGCACCCCCTCCCTACCTGCTGATTTTATTTTGCCATCACTTGACAAAATGGTATTAACAAGCAGTTGCAGGGTAAAAGGCACCCTAAAATAATCTAGTTTATAATTTTTACCTCTAGTATATTCCATCATCTGGCCAGCAGTGTTTGAGAGAGAACATTTGGTTCAGAAGGGGAAAAAGCATTCATCATTTAGCTCAAGCTTTGGTATACCGAAGGAAACTGGATTCTCCACTCTATGGAGAGAGTTGGACTGCAAAGTTGAGACATGAAAAGTTCACTGGATTTCAGTTTGTCATGAGGGTATCATAAATTTGCAAATTTTCTAGGCCCGTAGAGGGCTTTCATAACTAGGAAACTTCTGACTAAATTTAGTGTATCGTAATGAAAAGGGGATGCAAAAATATAAACAGAGCAGACCATGCTCTCTACCCATAAAGAGGAAAAGTGATATGTAGTTCTGTGGCCCTGTAAATTAAGGTGATACTGGAAAACTACAAAAGTATTCTTAAATCTGGAACAAAATTTTATTTTTAGTTGGCTTTAATCTTTTGCATTTTTGCTTTTTAGCAAAATGGAAATACTGATTCTCATTAAAACCTACTGAACTATATATAGTAAATTTAGCTTAGCAAAACAAAGTACTTTCACAGACAGCTGTACGTATTTGCTTAAGTAATCATTTATATAGCATTGCATGTCTACTTCAAATTCTTAACTATAAACTTTTTATTGCTCTTGGAATGGTGATTAAGATGATATTCTGTGTATGATTGCTGGTAAACGGCATTTCTACAGAAATTGGTTAAAATACAGAAAAAGAGATTTTTAAAATTAGATTTTAAAATATGCAGCTTATATAGAACTAATTTACTGAACCAGAAATGTCAATCGTACCACTGTACTGATTTGCTTCTGGTTGCACTTCGTAAGTATAAAAGCAGTTCCCTTGTGCAATGATTTTTTTTTTTTTTGTATTTTGTTCATTTATTAGGTGAGGAACTAGCAGGTTTTCCAATTCCCACTTACCTTTCCCCTTTTTTGAGTGATATACAACACTCAAGACTAGGCAGCCTTGATTCAAGCGATGATTATAAGTTCTTCCTAATCCCTTGGTTAGTCCCCTTAAGCCCTTTCATTTAAGCATATGCCGCTTTAATTTGCATTTTCGGTTTACATCATGTTCAGTAGACTGTTGTCAGGCAGTGTAATCATAACTTCAGAAATAAAATTTCAAAGTGAAACATTTTGACAAGTTTATTTTTTTGCTGTCCTTTCAGGCTGTCCCATAGTCCAAAATTTCAGATTTTCTAATGTCCTGTCATCTGAGGTGACAGAATCCACTTTTTTCCTTCCTTTCTGTTCTTTTAATAGGAAAGACAACAGGTCATAAAATAGGCAAAACTGCCACACTTTAACAACTGGACAGTAAATTGCTTCCAATAATAAATTTTACAAGGCGTAACTACCAAAAAAAATTAAATCGGCTCTGGTTAAACTCAGGGTTTATAGTTTGGAAAAGTTTTATTGTTTGGAAAAGATATTAGTGAATACAATAGTTCACTCATTTTATTTAAGTAAACATAAAAGAATGAACACTAAGCCTGGATAATTTCTTGCATGTGTTGTGTCTTTGCTGTATGACCAACTATAGAAATGTGCACATCTGACTGAAATACTGATAAAACTTTTTGGTTTGATTTTCTTAAATCAGTTTTGACCACATGCATTTCTATTTTTATTTCACCTGTTGTTGTTGGAGGATGTATTGGAGAGAAGAGGGAGGCCAGCAGTGGGTAAGGGAGGACTGTGGCTGCCTGGCTGTAAGTAAAGTAGGGGGTTAACTGCTCCAGTTAAGTCATCTTCCTGGCTTTGTGCAGCATGGGCTCCCTTACTGACATAGGCTATATTGGTCATTTTGTAAAAATACTTGGCCGTATCAAATTTAGAGACAAGGTTTCTTTCCTTACTAGCGCAAGTCATTCCAGAGTGTGGCTGAATAGTGAGGGAGTTCCCTTGCTTGTTTTCAAAGTCATCCCATGACCAGAAATTCCAAATTTTTTTAAAATCTTAAAAATGCAGAATGAATCTTCTCTCAGGCCATGATTCATACTTTCCCTTAGACACTGAATCTAGAAGGCTGTTTGTTCTATTTGGCCAAACTGTAGTTTATGCTTCACCTTAAAACTTTTTGCAGATTGTTTATGTTTTTGTGTTTTGGCCTTTCTCCCAGTGCCATACAGTTATTGAAATCTAAAATTAAGTAAGCGATGGTGATAGCTAAATAACAGCTGTAAAGGACATGATTCATCATCTCCCCCTGCAAGTTGTGAGATTTTGATCTACCCTGTGTTTGCAAACTCTGCAGTGAAGGAATGGTGGTGATGAGGGTGCAGGGGCTGCTGTGATGGTTGTACTTTGTGCTTCTCTATACTGACAGATGCTCTAAAGGAAACTGTGTCAGTCCTTCTCCTGAATAGTTATAAAACATTTTCCCTTTTGTCAGACCCTTCTATAAACTTCATCAGAGTGACTTTTCTGGTGTGAAAAAGGCTGTCTTGAAATTATTTTTTCCAAGCTTATAGAAATTGCACATTCTATTCCAAGAAATGTATACCCTGATGGTATACACAAAGCCAAATAAAATATTATATGGATTGACTTTAGACATATATGGAAAAAATAAGCCTGTTTTCAAGAGTGGTGCATATCGCTTCTACTGGCAACAATTGCCATGACTTAATGTATCAACTTGAAACATAATGCTCTTCTCATTTAAGTAAAAGTGAAACTATGAAAAAGAAAATCCCCAGACACCAAGCTAAAGAAAGCAATGACTGGAAGGAACTGTAGCAGCTGCAATAACAAGGAAACAAAGTTGGCCCTTGAGATCAAGGGGGTGGGGGGAATAAACGCCTCCCTCTCAGTGAGGGAGCTTTACACTGTATTATTAAATCTCACTTGACCAAATTGAGATGTCTTGCTCAAGACACTTGAATGAGTAACTTCATTTTTATTTGAGGCTGTTCTCTTCCCGCCCCCAGAAATGCTTGCAAGCTCTCACTGGTTTTGTCTGTGTTGTTCTTTCTGAAGTTTGTTTACTCCCTGCAGTTATGTTTCAGATGGAAGGTTTTTGAACAACATCACAGAAGTCTTTGTCAAAAGAGATGCATAACCTTCCTAAATAGTGAGTGTGGTTGAGATTGCCAGTATGTCAAAACAGTATCTCTGAAATGAGCTACGCTTTAGTAAAAGTGCATGTAGTGGTGGGAGAGTGGCACCACGAATCAATAGTCACCATCTCTGTATGGAGGACAGTATGGCTGAAATATGTAAAGGACAGTGACTATAGGCTCTAGAGAAATATAAGGAATGAAAGAGAGAAATGACTGGCAAGAATTTCTTACAGTTTGTATTTCTGCACTTAAAATCAGATATTTGGCCTCGTATAATGCATGGATCTTTCAAAGCAGAGATACAAAGACATTTTCAAATCATGAACAGATTTTAGAGTTCTGTAAAATATAACCGGGCTAAAATCTTATTTCTCTATGTTTTTAATTTTATTCCTGTGTCTCTTACGTGCTTGAAAAAGCAAATGTAAAGGATTTGAAAACTCCCATTAGGACTGAAATTCTTCTTTTGTTTGAAGTCCTAATAGAGTAGGATATAAATACCTTTGCAAAGTTATGGTGGTCAAGCCACAGATTTAGTGTGTGTCTGTTTAGGCAGATCTGAATATTTGGGAATTTATCTTGTTAGCATGTTCAGACTTGGTTAATTCATGACCAGCAGCATAAAATTTGAGGAATGCTTCTGAAGTGGGCTCTGGCTAAAAGCTGGAGGCCTTTTTAATAGTGGCTTACAAGGGATAAGGAGCCACTAACATTGTCTCTTGCCTGGATGTCTTGCTATGTGTGGGATGCTCCAGCTGTGCTGTTAGCATTGTCACCTGTGGGAAGATAAATTTGTATTTTTCATTTACATAACTATGCATCACATAGTTATGTAAGTTTTACTTACAGCCCAAAAATCTGACCACAACATGCTAAATAATCATGTATGTATTTGAAACACATAGGGGGAAAAAAAGTGCATGCTTAGACAAAAAGGATCATTAGCACTTGAACCATGTAATAGCATCACTGCAGATGTATGTATAGAAAGCATATATGCAAATATGCATATACTTTGCATAAGTATTGTAAATAAATCAGCTTTATGGCCAGCAAGAGTTGTGGATTTTGACATGGAAGGTGCTGCAGAAGTTCTTAGCCTGATAAATGCAGTGCAGCTGCAGAAGGTGTACTGTACTTGGTAGGTGGACCACAGCCTTCCTCTCTGAGTCTCTCAGGCAGGTGGCATACTGACTGATCTGAGTACAGTGTCCAGCTCAGAAAACCCAAGTGATGCAGGCATTGAGTAAAATGTCCAGATCTGTTGAGACTCCACAGTGACTCAGAGTTAGGGGCTCAGTATCCAAATATACTCTGTCATGGGGCTGGTGTAATCTAATAGACAGTGACCTCTAATTGTCCTTCAGCCTTGCAGCATGAGGCTGCAACTGCCACAAATGAATATTAGTCAGTAAAATTCATTAAGCTGGAGACTGAGAATAACAGGCCTTCATTCTCTTTTTTGTTTCTTTTTTTTGGGGGGTGGTTTGGTTTGGTTTTTTGGATAGTTTTCTTTAAGGTCTAACAAAGTGTCCTTAGCAAGGTTTTGCATCTTTAGCTGGTATGAAACAGAGCAACATGTTCAGGGTAAGGAAGATGTACCTTCCTTTATAAAGAACATTTTATTGCTGTCACAAAAGTATTACTTCTATTTCTGCATGTGTTTGTATTTTGGGATACTCTGAAATAATTGTGAAAACCAGCACTGGTGATTTTTATGTATTTCTGATACCAGTGGTGAACAAATCCAGATTCAATACATAACAGGGACTATCAAGTGGAAGGCTGTTTAGTGGTTTTGGATAAACAGTGGCAACCCAATTTGAACTGTTAGTTTTCATATGATTAGTTTAATTTGTTACCTGTGAAATATCCTGGGTTTGTGTGCATGGACATGAAGGCTGATTACTCTAAGTGGATGTTGTTGAAATAGTATCTCATTGCTTGCTCAGCTGAAGAAAAGTCAGTCCTGCAGTGTCCCTGGAATAGGTTCTGAATATGAAAAAATCCAGTGGGTGATTATGTACAGAATGTTAATTGTTGTTCTTCTCTGTTCAGACATAACTAATGTGTGGCTTAATTTAGATACACTAGCTGAGAATCGTTACATTCACATGAGAAGAAATGCATTTGTCACATGTATTTACTTTGTCATGCTTAATGCATAATGTCCAACTTGCACTTGTTGGTGAGTTTAAGCCTCTTAAATTTACTGTATAAGGTGGTTAAGCCACTGATTTTAACTTTCCACATCCTTGCCTAGCTCTAGAAAAGTATTTCAGTCACAGGGAGTGGGGCAGGGAGGAACATGGAGGAAGAGATGGAGCTGTTAATGTACAAAACAGCAACAGGAGAGGTGAACTCTGTTTGAGCATTTTCTGGAGTCACCGAGAAGAATTAATAGAGCTTCAGATCCCTCTCCATAAAGCAGCAAAACCAGTGCATTGCAGCATTTACTGGAACCTGTAATTATTTTAAAGTACTGTTTGCTGGAATTGTATGGACAAATCCCCAGGAGCAAATGCCAGACTTTTCAAAATTATTTACTGGATGCTGTAAGGAGTAAAGGCAGATTAAATCCTGTTGTTGGGAATGATATTGAATTTTTGAATGGCTTAGCGATTGGTAATAGGTCAGGGTTTGTATGGCTGAGAATGCTGTCATTTGTGTAAAAGCAAAATGTGTAAATGCTTTTAGTACAGTTTTGGGCCAGCTTAAATGAGCTGTACTTTGGGGTGGGTGTTTTGGGAAGCACAAAGATGCAGTCTGCTTTCTCTGGATGCTATTCCAAGCCTGGCATGTGGCTCTCATTTGTCCCACTTTCAAAAGCTTTGTTTAAAAACCTATTGCTGCTGAAAGGAGAGAAACATAAGCAGGAATATCACAATCTTTTTCTCATTGTAATCCAATAACTTTTTTTATGCTTGATACAAATATAAATTATTTGGATTTTGATGCGTGGGCTTCCTAAATGAACTGGCAATACAGCTCTTAACAGCTTTTTAATTCAATTGACCAATATGAAGAGCTGAAATACACCACCAGGTGCTCAGAAATGTGTTGTGTTGTACTGTACTCTGTATTTCTTGGCTTTCACCTTTTAAAGTCTGATACCCACGATAAGCAATCTATTCCTAAAATCATCTCTCTTGGTTGTGCAATTGATACTGGCATGTAGTAGGAGTTCTTGCTTGTTTTGTCACTGTGTTTTGTTATAGGATGGTTACTGACTTGAAGCAATAATCACCCTCACTGTCTGCATAAATAGTAGTGTAAAATCCCACTAGAGACCAATCTTTCAACATCCCACTTTGGGAATAATGTGGGAATAGCTTCAACAACTATTTTATGATTCTTCCAATTAGTGCAAGTTTTAATCTGGAAGATCATTATAATGAGGGACACCAGGGGGGCTGGTCTGTCAGTCAAAGTAGGAGCTAGTTGTCCTTTTGAGTCTCTGCCTGTATGTGCAGGGTTTGAGTTTTGTTAGGCAAGCGGATACATGTGGTATTTCTCTCGACATATCTGTGTTGCTAATCACAAAATGCTGCTCAGGAATTTCATCCATAAAAAATGTTATGTAGAAGGGCACCTCCTGTACTCCAGGAAAGCTTGGAAGTCTTTACAAAAGGATACTTTTGCATCAGTCTTTCTATTGCACATGAAGTGAAAATATGCTCAAACTACCTTGTTCTTTTCCCCAGACGCTGATGAGCAGTCAGGAGAGTTATTGTGCTTGAGAACAACAGTCTGAAATAGGACTGGGGAACTGCTGGCTCCCATGGCCACCTTGTTTGCTGCCAGGACAGACAGTTGACTTATTTTTGTATTTTTGAGTACAGAAGACTAGAAAAACTGCAAATGCTGATGATATAACTTTTCCAAATGTAATCCTTTCAACTACTATCTGTCATTCCAAGATTTATCTTTAATGGGATGTTCCATGTAAATCTTTGTAATTCTGGAGTAACAAAAGTAAAAGATCTGAATTTATTTGACTTATTTTATTATGTGCTCTCAAACAGTATAACATAATGCTTTGGAGAAAAGGTTCATTTTATAAAGAAAATCAAAATTATCTTAACACTCACAGTAATTTTTTAATCATTCCTCCTCCAGTTTGTCACTTTCTATATGTATTTAACTTCTATATTTTCACAATTAAATACAGTGAATTGAATGTCATTATTAAATACACTGAATTGAATGTCATTATGTTGTTCTATGGTTGAGTTTTAACTGTATAGCATGGGTGTATCTTTTCTAGAAGAGAGCTATGAAAATGATTTAATGTCTGCAATCTTGAAGTTTTATGGTCAAGACTCGATGAAAACTTTGTACATAGGGTTTCAATCTTGAGCAGTCTTTCAAAAGACGAATTTTATGTCAAAAGTGCAATATTATGGCATAAGCTTTGGAAAGGTGTTTTCCTCCTTTGTGTTCTGTATTTTACCATGTAAAAAAAATGTACTTCGATGAGTTTCAGACCTTTTACTCCTAAAAGTATCACCTGATGGCAAATTTGTGGAAAACACAGTCAATGAAAGATGACTATTAATAGAAGGTAAGGAGGCTATATGTAGGTCAGCACGGGTGAGGTGTGCATGACTGCCATCTCTTACGAAATTAGCTTGCAATATTATGTTTCCTGCAACTTCATACATTGCTTAGACACTTTTTTTTAAATACAAAACAACCTTTTGTCATCTTCCTCTGTGGAATTGCTATTTTAATTTTCCTTCTCAGAAGTTTATCAAGTCCATTACATGGAAAATAGTGGAAAATGTCATGCTGAGTATGTCAGGATGCAGTTTATGCTGCACTGCTCATCATTAGCCATGGGTTTAATTTATTTTTTGGTAAACCCTGATAGTCTAGAAAAGTCAGTACCATATGCCAGCGTTTTAAAAACAAACATGAAAACGATGAATGGTTTGGAGGAGGAGAGTGGAGAGATAGAAGGCAAAGACAAAGAATGGTGTCACTCATCTAAGTATTTTAATGGGAATCTGCATTACTTGTAAACACTTCTGTTTATTGCTGCTTTTATTAGCTTATAATTAAAATCCTGGTTGTTACAGTTTAAGTATAACCAACCTCAGAAATGCTATGAAGCAAGATGCTAGGACTGCACACATCATAGAACTCTTCATGTTGTTGTCTGTACTCTCTATAGCCTGTTTACAGTGAACTAAAGCTCACGGAGAGCTATAGAAGTTCACAGGAACTCTGTATTAACTTTGTATTAATGTTTTTACATTGGGATGTCATACTGTCATAGAATTGTATAAATAAAATTAGTGCTTAAAACTCTATACATCTTCCTTGTGCTGGGCTGTCTGTAGCATGGAGTCTTAATTGGGGTTTCCCTTTTTGCCTAATCTCCTAATTTGTTTTTGGATTTTGTTCCATTGTAGCAAGTCAGTGGCAGGATAAGATGTAACATGAAAGCACTTACTCTGAAATGGACCTTCTAGTCTTCCTGAGCATGGTTGCTGCTTCTGCAGCTTTGTGTTCACTTTATTCCTTTTTCAGGGTCTAAAATTCTCTTACTACCTCTGTCCAAGTAGAACCTTTAAGGTAATCCTATTTGCATTTCAGTTCTTTATCATTTCAGAACTTGAGGAAGTGATGGTGAGGTTTTATCATTTGAGATGGAGAGGATCCCTTTTATGGTCTCTTTCCTGCTCAAGAACTACCATGTTAATCTAGTCAGAGGCTCTCATCTCTAGCCTCCATATTCTTTGGCTGACGCAGCTATTGTGATTGATACTTCATCATTTCATATTACTTAGGCAAAATGTTGCATATAATCATTCAGATTTATAATCTGGTTCCCCATGTCTTTCATCTTCCTGCTTCTAGGGCTCTTTCCATTCATTTTTATCCAGTGCCATGAGGATAATGTTGCAGAAAACCTGATCTGTGGAACCTCTTTCCTGGTTCCCATTGTCAAGGTGTTAATTACAATCATAAATATGAATGGATTTACGACCAGCTGTGACACAGAATCTTCCAAGAGCATGGTTCATTCCATTTACCTCAACTTCTTGTTCTTGTCACCTACATAACATGTACATGATACGTGTTTCCAAGCAATAGGACAGCTGCAGGCATCATTCTGTCTATCCTTGAAGAGCTTCAGACCAAGCCTAAGCATTTCAAATTTTTATTTAAAAGGAGCACATTTCTGTGTATACATTATGGGGCTCTGAGCAACCTGCCCTAGGTAGAGATGTCCCTACTTGTGTAGGGAGGTTGGACCAGATGACCTCTAGAGGTCCCTTCCAGCCTAAAACATTATGATTATCTTTTATATTTGCATTTTTTTCATTGAAAGCTTAGAGTTAACAAACTCTTATGTTTTGGCATTAATAACGGAAATACATAGTGCTTGTAGTACTGTCTTCGCTATATATTACATGTGTTAGTTGTTTCCTACAATATGTCTGTAATGTGTCAAGCTTTATTCACACATCATGTTTTCAGAAACAGAACGTTGGGAAGTTAGTGGCCCTCTGCCCAAGATGATGCTAGAAAGGGTTAACACTGATGTGCTAATAACTCCCTGCCCTTGTTCAGGATGCCTCTTTTGATGTTTCAAGCATCTTAATATGAAAGATCTTAGATAAGTCTGCATAATAATCACAATTAATGTTGTAAATTACACTGGAAAAGGTGTACTGAAATGGATGTCAGACAGAAGCCTGTAAAGGTACAAGTTGATCAAGCAGAAATGTTACATCTTCCGAATTCATAGTCCTTACACTTTGTAGAGTGTGTAAATGAATTTCTGTGTAACCTAGGAAGAACAGAATCTTGTTACCATGGCCATTAAAGTTAATGAGAATTAAATTTTGAGCTAATGGGCCTGCTCATAAAGGAGAAGTCCTCAACATTGTCAAAGGGAAGTGTTGCTTCCTTAACTTTCTTTTTTCTTTCAAAAATTCAGTAACATACACAAGATATAATGACAAATCCAGTGTATTGTGAAAAAAAGGTATCTGGGTGGAGGCCCCTAGTTTTTTAGTTGAGGTTTGGGGGGTTTGTTTTATTTCTGAGGTGGTTGTGAGTTTTGGTGTTGGTTTTTTTGTTGTTTTTTTTGAGAACATATATGATGCCAAAATGTGAAAAGTAAAAACCTGCATCAAAGAGGACAAAGCAGGTTTGTTAGACCCTACCACTCATTAATGAATACATCTAGCTTTCCTGCATGAAATAATGGATCGATGCGTTGTTTGCTGTTCATACATATCCCATGATGTTTTTCTTCAGACTTTGGTCAGGATCATTCCTGGGCCAGAAGAACTCTCAGTAGTCCTATTTGCTGTTCTACCTGAAACCACAGGTCTTGGGTTTCTGTCTTCATAGTTACAGCAGCTATATCAGCTGATTTAATAAAAATGCTTTGCTTGATGTCAGCCTTGATAGATTTATGCATTTTGCAGCATTATGCAGCTTATCAGGTCAGAAAGAGACAGTCTGATTTGAAGTTACATGTATGACTTCAATGAGTTGACAGGGAAGTGATGTCTTGATGTGCAGGCAGTGCTGTCTTAAGATCTTGAATTACTACATGCTGGCAGACTGACAGATATTTTGAGAACTAACATTGTGCCTATCAAAACCAAATCTGGGAAAACAAACAGTGTCTATTTCAGTAACATTTTAGCAATAACAAGTGCAGGTCTAAAATGAAATAAACCTTGGGGTGTAGTGGAGTATCTCTGTTT
Source organism: Chloroceryle amazona (assembly GCA_027560015.1). Classification (NCBI taxonomy): domain Eukaryota; kingdom Metazoa; phylum Chordata; class Aves; order Coraciiformes; family Cerylidae; genus Chloroceryle; species Chloroceryle amazona. Next base: position 36,674 of record JANHFX010006503.1, read on the forward strand.
TAGTGAACAAAGCAAGCTTTAAATAGTAACAGAGTAGAAAAATTAAAGGTAACCACCTCGTACCAAAGCTATGATGGCAATGTTTCCCCTTGTACCAACTCTGAGACCTTATCATAATAGATGGACCTTTCCAAGGTTTTTAGTACAGAAGTAAAATGATCCCCACATGCCTGCTGCTTTCTGTACTAAAAATTATAATAACCCTTTCCCTCTTTTCTATTGCTTGATTAATCTTTGTGCTTTCACTTGTAAGGTCTACTCTAGATGAATAGCACTTCGAGCACAAACAGACCCACTGCTGCTTTATTGTTTGAGCACAGGGAGGGCTGTCAACTTTGTTAGCGTTATTGTATTCAGTGTATGTGCTCTGAGCATTGGATCTGATGACAGCTGAGTAGCTGTTACTTTTTGCTCCTCTCTCTTGACAGGGGGATTGCAGACCCCTGGCTTCTCAGTCAAGCACGTTAAGTCAGGCTAAGAGCTGGACAAGGGGACATGTGGGACTACATTCAGTCCAGCAGCTCATGCTAGAGAGCCCTGAGCTGCCACGCTGTCCTTCAGCAAGGATCTTCCCAAAAGGGGTGAGGGGAGAAAGAGAATTATTTATTCTGAGCTAGGTCAGTCCTATTATTTATGATTCTCAACTGCAATTAGAAGAAAAAGGTGATATGACAGCTAATTACCATAATACAGACATTCCTGCATGTATTTTCTGTAGCACTAATCACTGAGATTTTTAACATATTATCTAGGATACATACCCAGCAAGTTGGTTTGGGGTTTTTTTGATACATGTAATCTATCACAGATCTCTTCAGGGTGGAAGCAGTGTCAAGATTATGCATTTAAAATTAATCGTAAGTAGTATTTTAGTCAGTTTCTATGATGGATGAGAGGGAAAGGTGGTATTTTTATATATACTTACGTTTTAGAATACAAACTGACCTATTTATGAATTTATGTAAGACTTTTCTACTATAAGGGTTGGATTATTCACCCCCAGGGTTAGTGAAGCAGCAGGTATTTGCTTTGCTTTGCTTCAGGAGAGTCTGACTAGACTTCACATTGAGGCACATTCATTGGTGACTTTCTTGGGATGTATTGTATTGGATTGCTTCTGTGGTTTTATTTTGTTTTGGTTGTTTTCTGTTGTGTTTTTGTTCTTTCCATACATCAGAACATACAAGATTTTCTTTCATCATAATGAACATTATACATGAAAAGAAACCTGATGCTAAATGCAGTATATTTGTCACTTGTCTAGCTCTTTCTCCTTCCCACTCACTCTGTGTTTCTCTTGGTTAGACAAATAGGAGAGTTTTGTCTGAACTAAATTTTCCTCTTTTGGGTCACTGAAATAGTATGATTTAATTACTATAGTAGCCTCCTTAAGGAGGTGGGCTAGATGGAACTGTTTCTTTGCATCATGGACTACTTCAGAGGGTCGCCTGTGTCCATGGCTAATGAAAGCATCTGCTCCACAGCGGTTGTGATTTGGATGATGTCTGGAGACAGCACCTATCTGATGGAAGGCAGCTCTGAAATGCTTCCTGTTATTGTTAGTCTCCTTAAGCTGTCTGAACTTTTGCTTTCCAAGATAGTTTTAATAACTTAGTTGTTTTAAATGATTTTGTTTGCTTCTGCAAATTTTCTCCTGTAAGGAGAACAGCAAGTAACAGTACAGTGTTTGTGTGCTTTGTCCTTCAACTGTATGAATTTTATGGGAACAGCAAATACCTACCTTGAAAGGGCATCTCCAATAGTTGTACATGGTAGATCTGTAGCCTATAAATATCTCTTTCCTTTTTTGAGCCAGATGAGACACTGGGAAAGATTAAAGCTGACAATTTGAAGTATAACAGAGAAAGTCATGAAAGCAATACTTGGAAAAGATGAGTGAATGCAATTTAATAATAGCTACAGAGCAAAGGTTTCAGCATGGATTCTTTTTTAATTCTGTAAAAGTCACTCAATGTTGCTTGCAACTCTGATTTGGTTTGCTCAGTCCTGTGCTTGCTGTGTCCACATGACTCTAATCATGCTTTCTTTTGTTCCTATTCTTCTATCCATAAAACCATAATTGACAACAGTTACAGAATGAGATGTACACTTCCAGTTCTGCTCCTCAAAATCTCTCTACAAGTGTTCTTTCACCAGTGAATTGGCTATGAAGCAGCTGTTAAGGCTTTATTATTCCTCCAGAGCCGTAAAAAGAATTGCATAATACTGATATTTTTTTATTTAAAACAAAACAAAAAAACACAACTGCAATATTTTCTGAATTTCTGCCTTTCTTCTTTTTGTGAGATCTGGAAAAACTTGGATTTTGCTGTAAGCTTATTGCTTTGAGAGTTATGAGAGATGAGTTTGTGATACTGAGAGGCTGCTTTGAAATCATGCAATTTTAAAGGTTTAAGGATAACTCGGGCCCATACTCTTTAAAAATAGGTTTTCCTATTGTACAAATTGTCTAAAGTGTACATTAGCTTTAATTGATGTAGAATGATAAGGCTCTTAGCAAGACAATAGAGAAAAGTGCTCTTTATGGCTTTAGCATGCAGAAGCTATAAATAATATTTGATACAGGTGTATTCTTATTTCTTTAGAATCACCTGCTGAGGTTGTTTGCTAAAGTATTCTTGGCCTACTTTTGCTCCTGTTGACATGATAACAAAGTGTAATGGTTTGAAAAGCAAAACAGCGAGGGACTCGAGTCAGAAATACAAAACAAGAGAAATGCAACGGTACAAAGAAACACCCCGAAACAGAGTCCGCATA
>JANHFX010006503.1:39551-80087 GCA_027560015.1 Chloroceryle amazona
AGACTTAAGTTCCACAGGTAATGCAAAATATCAGTTGCCCTAGAGAGGCCCAGTCACTGCTGCTGACAGCCGGAATATGAGAGCCAGTTTGGGATGCAGATCAGTGGTTTCACACCTTCCTGGGAGAGTAAGTGGGTTATTCTTGAAGAGTAGCCACAGTTTTCTTTTTGATTCCTAAACATGAAGATAATTTTTTACAAGGAGCACAAAGTAGTTGCTGGAACATCCAGCAGTTCTCACAGATGAGTTGGAGCCACATTCATTATTTACATACACTTTCATGTTCAGATCTGGAAGTCTCAAGGTAAAAAGTTAAATTACTGGGAAAGACTAATAAAATAATAAAACACTTTGGAGAGAATGTCCTGCCTTCTTTAGGGCTGGTAACAAAAGCTTTTCTTCAGTCCATATAGTAAATTAATTTGAAGGAATAAAAGACAATTTAAATGCCCAATTTTGGAAACAGACTGACAGTATTTCAGGTCCTCTGTCAGATTTACCCCACCTGTCTCCCGCTCCTTTATTTAAGCACTTCTGGCTATGTGGCTGAGTCACCTTCAGCTCATTTGAATTCTGGAAAAGGGCCCATCTCTATCCCTTTGTTTCCAAAAGGACAAATGACAGTGCTGTAGGAGATCTTAAGTACTTAGGTGGCGTAAAACTTTGTCTAGGTGACGTTAATGTTAGCAAGTAGAGCAGTGCAGTTGAAGTTGACCCATGTAGTCAGTCAAAGGTGTGAAGTAGCTCTAGCCTGGTGCTGTGGACTCACTGCTTAGAGCACTGGATGCACTCCTAGAGCACATTTCATCCAAAAGGCATTTGGTTTCTGTGCTCCAAGACAGCCCTGTAGTGCAAATCTAAATGTGGCAAGAGGGAGAGACCAGGAGTTTTGCAGCAGAAGTGCCCTTCTGCTCTGTCCTAAAATGCTAGTGTAATCGCACCTTAACTTAATTTAGACTCCTCACCAAAAACACGATGTTAGAAATACTCTTCTGATTGTTGGCTTTTTGTGTGTGTGTGTGTGTGTTAAAAGTCCACGATACCTCCATCTTTTTCAGTCACCTGACACTTCCAGGACAACACAAGCATTGTGCTGTGTGTTCGAACAGGCAAAGAGGCATTGTATAACTTCAGTCAGGTGTGTCCTGGAGATATGCTTGCAGCTTCCAGTGCATTTTACTACGCATTAGAGCCTGTTTTTTGCTATGAGCTCTGCCACTCTGCCAAAATGCCAGATAGTCACCACTGAAAGCCAAGGGCTAAAGCACTCATTTTGAATGTGGAGCAGTGAAGAGGACAGGTGGTTATCTGAGCAGTGTGCCAAAAACAGTAAAGCAGATGCTGCGTGGTACTTTCAGGGGGATATCTGAATGATGAGTTTGCAAGAAGCATGTTTCCAGTGGTGAATATTTGACCTCTGCTTGTTAATAAAAATGTTATCGTTAAACTCTGTTACTAAAATATAGCTTGAAACTAAGCAAGAAAGTTACGCTTTATACTCACTCCAAGGTTAAAAACCTGCATGAAGTGAGATAAATCTAAACCTGTTAAAAGTACCAGTCCTTACTGAAGTGCCATACTAATTTATCTTCTGGACAGGGAGCGACTGTACCTGCTCCAGAATGTGCTCTTTCTGATCTCAGTAGTGAATTCAGACAAAAACCCAAGTGCAGTTCAGACCTTGCTGTCACATGGCTGTGCTCTTCTGTCTGTCTTCGGCTCTTGTGTTGTCATCACTGGCTTTGTATGTGTCTGATGGTTCCCAGAAATAATTGTGAAGGGCCTCAGCAGAGAATTTCTCACCTGATTTTTGGGGACCGGGACTGTTTCTTTACTGCTGCTGAGCACAGATCTGCTCTGGGGGTAACTGGGTGTTTCTAAATTGGTGAGGTAAATGCTATGAAGAGAACTTGTTTCAGGTGAAAATAGGACATGTTGCTTGAAATAGTACAGCAAGCTATATTGTTGAAGAAGCACTGTAGATTGGAAAAGGTCTTTGTTCAGAAGCTGGATGCTTCAGACTGCAGCAGTAGGGAGAGAGGTTTTTCTGCATCACAGTGTTGTTAAATGTAGCATCTAGTTTTATTTGGGGGGTTTTTTGGGTCTTTAGTTTGTAGGTTTTGCTGTGTTTTGTTCTGATTTTAAGGAGAATTAATTTTTGAAATACACAGTGGTTTACTAGCTATCTGAAAATGCTGCTTCCCTCAGAAAAGGTTTTTTAGCCTCTTCAAGAAAAAATGAATGGCAGACTTCGATAACCAGTGATCCCAGCTCAGGATTGTTCTGACAGTGCAAGCGAGGGGTTTGTGAAGTAGCACGTCCCTGTTTCAGCAATGGAATTGCTCTTCTTTTTGTAGAAACTTCCTTACCTTCCTCAGTGGTGTTTCTTGCACTCTTCCTAATGGGCAAATTCCTTGCCTGAGACAATAAAATCTGAAGTGATACAGAATTTATAAAGCTCCTCCACCACCCAAGATTTGGAAAGCATCACCCTTTTGTTATGTCTATTGTTTGGTTTTTAAAAAAATACATGGTTACCATGACAACTCTTGCCCACACTGGAAATCCGTTATTGGGATTTTCTGGCATGGCCTTTATTTGCATATGCTGCAAAGAGCACTGTTATTAAACAAACTGTTAATTATTCTTCCAGTCACTCACTGAGACAACTGGTGTGACAATAGTTTCAACTTTCTGGTTCCAGGTAAGAGTGGCCATGCACAGCTCAATGCAGTTGAGTTTGCATGCTCACTCCTGTTATGTACGGCTCTTTTACATAGACTTCTCCCCCCTGCCCCTCCTTATAACCCGAAGCCTTGTTTACTTGTTTAAATTATGAAGGATCTGGGAAAAAGAGGTATATTTTTGATTACTCATGGTACTTCTTGTGAAACATTTAATAAAATGTTTTCTTCTCATTTTTAGGCTGTTCTGGTCCATTTTATGTGGATATTTATTATAATCTGTATTTTTTTAAAATGAATTTAAATCTTTAAAAAGATTTGTCCTCTGAATAAATAGTGACAGTTAAAGCATGCATAGGATCTAAAATTCATGTTGTTCCTGCTTGAGACTTGAAAATTTATCTGAAAGTGATTGTTGAATTAATTTCTAATAATGTACAGTAATGCTGTCAGGTTGAATTACCAAAGGCTTTATTATGATTTATGCTACAGGGTGGCAGTAAGAGACGTCATCTGAAAACTTGGATTTTGTTTTTCTTCCATTTTTAGGAATTTCCATGGGATGCAGATCATGCCACTGGGCTGCATGTGGTTAAAGGATGAGTCCTGCTTTTCCCTCAGGAGTCTTCCAGCATATTTTCTAAATCACTTTTTAATGGTGTTCTAAGTGAATTTACGTGAATCAAATGGTATTGCATCATGAGTGAAGAAAAAAGCTTTGGTGTATCCCAGAAAATGTTGTCTCCTTCAAGAAGCACTAGCAGCTGCTCCTCCAAGCAGGGAAGTCGACAGGTAATGCAAGCTTTTTTAACCAAACTGAAACATTACTAATATTGGCTATTACTTTTTAGTCTTGATTATTGGTGAATCTCTTAAACTCTGTTCTGCCGTTGCTTATTTCATCACTTGTTTTCCTTACTCTCTTCTTTTTTTTTTGTTGGTAGCAGCGTCTTGTTTTGAGTCAAATGAAGTAAATGCACATTACCTGATTGCAAGCACTCATAAAACTAGAATGCTAAGAGTGAATTTGAATTTCTTTTATATTGTATGCATAGTATCCTTACAATGAAGTATTGCTGCTGTAGTGGCTTGGTCTCAGTGGTTTGATACTGAAATCACAAACTCTCCCTGTAAGATTCCACTTTGGTGGTAGAATATTGTGTAACTGCTCTGTTTATTTTAAGTTTCTAGGGAAAGGTGTGTATGCATGTGTGAAAGAGAATGGAAAATGAAACTTGACATAGAGCCTTTTTAACAATGAAAAAGTGCCTGTGAATGCCTGTGTGTGCTGGTTGTTGCTGTAGAACTGTAGTTATTAAGACAAGTATTTGTGTAATGTGATGCATCTGGATGCCTAATTCAAAGGATGCTTTGTTTTCTGCAGAGGTGTTACTATTCTTTAAATCTTACTCACCTTTAAAAACAGTATTTGCACCTAACAAATGAGACTAGCTTCTGTTTGTGGACAAGAAATACTGACTTTAGAATTAAGCTTAAACATGCTTAATCCATGCTTGTAAAATGATGAGCAATATGTCTAACATAAACTTTTATTTCTACAAATGCTGGCTTAGTATAGCTCTTTAAGCTGCCTCAGGTTGAAATTTTGATTGGAATTAAGACTCCAAATCCCCCCCAAGCTATGGAGACCTCATCTGTGTTTTGAAATAGCAAATGCTTGTCTGGGGCTTCTGGCCCTGTATAAACTATTGGTGAGGTAGAAAAATCTTGGAACAATTCATGCCTTTTAAAGTGCTGTGTTTGTTAGAAATACTCTGCATTTCTAGTATGCTGAGCAAAAGAAACCCAGGATGCCTTTTTTGGTCTCCTGCGGCATTATTTTTTAGATCCTCAGTATGAGATTACTTTTTAAAAGTGCAATTTAAAACATTTGGTATTGTCTGTTTCAATGGTTCATGTCTATTAAGTATTATTATGTAGTCTTTAAGTAAGAAGATTTACACGAGCATGACTACATCCACTGGTGTGTTACACAGCCAGTATAAGCAACTGTATGTATGCAGAAGCATTTTCTTGCAAGAAGCTTGCCTACTGCTATTTAACATGATCAAATCCTCTGGGTAGCTCAGGCTTTTTATACTATTATCAGCAGGTCCCATTTGTTAGCCATTTTTTTCTCACCTGCTCCCTTTGGAGAAAAGGAATCATTCAGGAAGGTTTAACGTCATCCTGTCAATCCCCAATTTTTTAGACTTTGGTCCTTGTACAAAAATGCAAGATGTACCTGACCGAAGTGAGAGAAGCAATATGGTTGCATAGCCCCCTCCAGACACTTATTGCAGCATTCCAGTATTTGAAGAGAGCCTACGAGAAAACTGGGGAAGGAATTTTTATGAGGACTTGTAGTGATAGGATGAGGAGTAATGGCTTTAAACTGGAAGAGAGTAGATTCAGATGAGAAATTAGGAAGAAGTTTTTTACAATGAGAGTGGTGAGACACTCAAACAGGTTGTCTAAGGAGGAGTAGGTGCCCCATCACTGGATGTCTTCCAGACCAGGTCAGATGGGGCTTTGAGTAACCTGGTCTAGTGCGAGGTGTCCCTGTCCATGGCAGGGGAGTTGGAAGTAGATGATCTTTAAGGTCCCTTCCAACCCAAACCATTCGGTGATTCTGTGGCGTTTTGTTTGTGTTACTGGTACCTCTGTGCTCACTCATTATAGTCAGACAGACAGTAAATTGCCTTGTACACCTATCAGGTCAAACTAAATGAAGTCAGAGTAGATTGTTTCCCAATGTATATTGAAGAGTGATATGGTTGATACTTTTGTATTTCTTCATGATAATATATGGCATCTCCACTTTCATCAGTGTTTCAGTATTAATCTTTCATGGTCAGTCACTGCAATCCCAAGTAACAGGAGACTTGCACCTGGGTAACCTACATGGATTTGGCTGATTGTCCATGTTTTCAAGGGGACTTAATGACAGAGGCAAACCCACAGAAGCTGAGGAGTTTGTGTGACTTCTTATGTGTTGGGAGATGATCACTAAGCAGAGCTAAAAGCTTGGCTTGCTTGCTTTTTCTATGTAGTCTGAAAATGTACAAGTATGTTTTTCAGAAATGACATGCTTTTAAAGATTCCACTGGTCTTTCTGTTACTGTTATTTTAAAATAGGCACTTCTAAAATTTATAAAGAGTACTTCAATACTTCTGCTTTCCACTTCCATAAAGCTGCAACTCAATCCGTGTTTTGTGAGGAAGGAAAAGTGGTGTTGGTCATCTTTAAATTTAAATTGACCTGGGATCAAAAGAAGATATAATTGGTAGTTATTTTTCAGTTTAATATGTTAACTAACTTTTTTAATAGATTCAGTAGGGAAAAACTTTTCAGAAGAGTTGAGAAAAAAATGTCAAGAAAAAAGAGAGAAAAAAAAGTCGTGTTTGAAAAAAAAAAAAAAAGAAAATCAAATCATTTCTGCCAATTTTATGAACCGTAACAAATGCTTTAGTTGCAGCTGATGCCAACCCTTATCCTCCACAAAGTGGGTTTCTATTTTTGGCACTTCAGAGTATTTGGTACAACTGACTGCATTTTACATTGGGAGAAAGTCTGGCACTGTCATCTGTTTTGTTCAGGGAGCTGCAAGCGCAAGCATCGGTCTGAGGGCCGTTCAAATTCATTACTTCATTCTTTCTCCTGAGATTATTTGCCCTGGGGAGCTATATGGTACAGAATATTGTAGAAAATGAGGAGGCTTTTATTTATTAAATAAAGAAAATGACTGCAATTACCTGATGACAGACTTACCTATGAAGACCAAAGTGTATGTTGGGTTTTTTTGTTTGGTTGGTTGGTTTTGTTTGTTGTTTTTTTCTCAGCCACAGAGCAGGTGTAAGGCAGGTCGCAACTACAGGGTACGTTTCCAGTGCTGACCTGAAATGAGCACTTCTGGACCTGAGCAGAGTAAAGAGTGTGTTCCCTCCCACAGCCTTGACTGAAACTTCTGTGTAGGCAGCAAATGCGGTGTTGATCGTTTTGTGCAGATACAAAAGCTTTTCTACTGCCATAACCTGAAGACACTACCAACCTGGACATGAGGCTTATGCTAGAATTGTTAATGTCGCTCAGCTGGGAGTTTTGGGGTTTTTTATGGGGGTGTGTGTTGTGGTTGCGTTTGTTTGTTTGTTTTTGGTTTTGTGGTTTTTTTTAAAAATTATTATTATTTGGTTGGTTGGTTTTTGTTGTTGTTATTTGGCGCTGTAGTTTGGGGCATCTCTTTCAGTTCCCTGTTGTGGGATAAGAAGCAGCAAAATGGAGTATAATCTAGATGTTTCAAGTAGCTTTCAAGAAATCCTGTATCCCTTAATTTGCTCCTCTGCTATTTCAGACAGATGAGAACAGTTGATAACCAGCCAGCCTGATTCATTTGCCTTCGTTTTTAAAGACTAAGCAGTTTTCTTTCACTTCTGCAGCTGCGCCCAGCAACAGCCAGCTGGCTCTTTTTCTTCATCAAATGAGGTGTCAGATCTCTTGCAAAAGAAAATACTGATCGAGATCCTGTCGTGTCTGTGTCAAGAGTGGACAGATCAAAAACTAGTACAGCATCAGTGATTCAAAAAATGTGTGAGTTAAGTATTTCAGGTGGAAAAGGGTGGACTCTTCTGTGGAAGAGGAGCAAATGCTGTTACTGCAGTGTTGCATCTTGTATGTATCCATCAGGTCCCCAAACTGTTACTTCTCTGAGCTATTCCTTGCCTTTCCTTGGCTAACTTAGTTGATTAAATAGTCTTGTGCTTTTAAAAGAATCCATTTCTAATTCAACTACACAACCTTTGTGTGAAGTTTGCAATTTAAGTGTGAGGTTCCCAGGGCAGAAATGTGAGTAGGAAACTTGCCTTCATCACTGGAGGCTGGGCAGGCCATTGGGCCTGTTTGATGGGAAGAAGTGCTCCCACTTCACCTTTTCTTCCCATTTGAAAAATATGAAATTGTGAAGGTACATTTCTGGCCATCTCACTGACCTGAATATCAGTGAGAAATGTGGCTTTCCTGTGGGAACGTGGGAGTTGCCCTGTGTCTGGACTGTGGAGAGGCCCAGACAAAACCAGAGTTGTAATGCAGGCCAGGATGTGCTCTGTATTTAAAAGTTTGCCCAAAACTGTTCTTACTGTACATATTCCAGTCAGTATGATCAGCTGAGCTATTTCTCAGTGGCTTCTATTCTCTTCATCTCATATGCCTAATGTAGCATGGCTCTGTCTCACTCCAGGAGTTCCTTTTTTTTTTTCCTAAGCTTATCCTTACAGAAGGATGAATATGAATTCTTGCTGTTTTCTTGATCGTGCTCAAATTTCTGCTTGTCTCCTGCAAACGGACCACTCTATCAACCATATACCGTGTTTAAGCTTAACTAAAGTCTGTAAGAATTTGAGCCAAAGTTCAAGAAAGTTGTTTCAGAATACTGAAAAGAATCTACTGTTCACCAGTCTTGACTGTTAACCAGATTAATTCTCAGTGGAGAAGTTATGTGTTTGGGTACTGCAGTTTAATGTATTTTGGCAAAGTCAAGGGGAGTAGCTTGGCTGGTGATCAGGCAAAACAGCTTTTTGAAATTCTGATGAATTTCAAGAAGAAAGAATCAAAAATATAAATGTACCATATTTCTTAATCTTGATGATGCTCCTTTTCTTGATGGTACTAGTGAATGACAATTCTAGTTAAGCTTCTCACTTTAAAATGTTTACCTTTGTCCAAGTCCCCAGTTTGAAACCAGCTAATGTCAAGATAATTTTATTTTTCTATGTTGGCTCATTTAGTAGATCATATTTTCTGAGGAGATGAGATTTTATCCACATGTGGATGTTTCAGCAGTAGGTTCAGCTGTTACTTAGTTAATGCATTGCACTATTTGATGATAGTTAAAGAGACTGGTCTCTGTCATCATAGTAGTGCCAATCCTTGTGATTATATAGGGGTTCATAAATAAGCTTTAACGGGAAAAAGAAATCCAGGACCACTACCGAAAGCACTTAGTGGCCCAATATTTACAATTATGGCAAAAAGGTCGTTGAACATCACTTGTCTTTGGCTTGAAAGCCATAGTTGTAGACTGGAATGTTCTGTCCAGGAAAAAAAAAGGCGGGGTGGGGGTATAATAATAATTGTGGAGGCTTAGAGCTGCCTTTGTATTTGAATAGCTGTCAAACTGTAGCTGGCAAGCGCTCACTAAACTGTCCTTGCACAGGCAGAGGCTGGCTCTGTGCTTCGTCCTCTGCCAGCTTCACCCTGTGAAAGAGCAGTGCCACTAGTCTCTAGCCGCAGTGTGTGTGCTGCTGTGGCTGGTGTTAGGCTGATGTGCTGAAGACAGCCCAGGAGGCTGCCTGTTCTCGTGTCAGCCTGCTAACTCATCATACCCAGGAGTAAATTCTCTGTTCCCTGATCTGATTTCATAGTTATTTGCCCCAAAGCAGGGAAGCGTTCATGGTTATTAAGAATTTTAAGTGACTCACATAGTAATAAAAATAAAGAATATGGAGTGTAACTTCTGTTTTCAATAGAAAAAAATATGATTTCATGACTGTTGGTTAGAAATAATGGCAGCTAAGCAACTGTCAAAATATCCTTCAAACTGGAGGGAGTAAAGAAGCTATTTGTTACAAAACTGACAAGGATAAACCCCAGACCTGCAGGGACACAAAATGTGTGCAACAATAACAATTTTGATTAGGACAACTGCAGTTTTTACTTACCTTCATGTAGTTGAACATCATTGCGTGATCTGTAGAACAACAAATGATGGGAGCTGCTCAGCCCCACATTTCTACTGCTTGCAGCCTGTGCTGTGCAGAGTACAGGCAGGGTGAACTCGAACCAGGGAAGCAGAGCATCTTTCTGGTTTGTTCCATAAAGTGGTGCAGCAAAAGGAAAAAAAAAAAATGATGTGATAGTGGAATGTTGCCAGTAATGTGGTGGAATAAGTGTTCAAATTCCTGAAGTTGTTTAATGAATGTCTTTTCTAAGATGGTTTGCTGTTACGCCTTGTTACTCAAGTAATGAGTATATTACCTGAGGTTAGTCTTTTTCTAGGTTTCTAGGAGTGAATTTTAAGGATCGTGGGGATGGATAAATGAGCATAACTAGCACTCTTGATGATTTTTGCTGTAAAGATTTTTTTTGAGTCATCCAAGTTCTTTTGGGGAATACTTTTCTATGTATCTTACAGGGAGGACTGCAACTACTTACCTACTTGGTGTAGTTGTTTTTCTTGGAGTGTTTCATACTGGTCCTTTTTTTTTGTCATTCAGTTCTATATATTAAAGTATTCTTTGTCTTTTTCAAATATATGGGGATGGTACTCATACATGCCATTTCCTGACAGTTGTTCATAACTTTACATCTGTCAAGTCCAATGGTAGCTTGCAATAAACCATGACATTTCTGATTCTAAATCTTAAAACTCATGTTACATTGTTATTAGCAGTTGTTCCTTAAATAGAAACTGTAGAAATACTACAAGGTTTATTATCTTCTCTATTATGTTGCTCCAGTGTCTTTCAATTAAGAGTTCCTGATGGTGTAAAAAAAAAAAAAAAAAAAAAGAGATCATCTTTTAGTTAGAGGTGTATCTCATGGAAGGTGTTTTTTTTCATACTTGTGCTTTCTCTGTTGTGCTCCTCGTGGTACTTGAGTTACTTCCCTGGCTTTTTTTTTTTTTTTTTTACCTTTCCCTTTTCTTTTTCTTCTCTTTATTATTTTTACTTTAGGGAGGCAGCAGTTCATGCCAAACACAAACCCTTCAGTTAGTTAATATGACAGAAGAGTTCTATAGAAAAGGTCTTCATTTGCAGTGACTTTTATTTCTACTTCATAACCTGCAAAACATATACTTTTAGCATAGGCTGTGGTGACAGAAGGTTTTTTCATGCTAAATTGTGACTAGGCTGTGGCAATACACTGTGTGTATGTATGTATAGAAAAATATACATACAAAATTCTGGCAAGCGCATACATTCAATGAGGATGAGAAGAACAGTGGTTTGTTTAGTTTGTATTATTTCTATCAAAATAAAAAAGAAGCTTTTCTCTTGGAAGATATATAACAAAGTGTAAAGATGTATCTGAAGTTAAATTTCAATATAATTTGGGTTTTTTTTACTTATAGCCTTCTTCTTGAATCTCTCTTAATTCTGTTCTGTGGAAGAAATAAGATCTACATTTGGATTTCCTGTTTAAGCAGGACAGCTGGGAAATTGTCGAAGGACTCCGGGGAGCAATGAATTGTACCCAGGAGCCACAGAAGCAGGAAGGCTGCTTGCTGAAGAAGAGGAAATGGCCTTTGAAGGGCTGGCACAAGGTAGGAAAGGAATGTGTATCTGAAAGTTGGAGGCTATACGAGTGGGACTTGCTTGGTATGGTTTTGTGGAAAAAAGTTTACTTAAGAGCAGAGAAAGTGTTCTGCAAAGAAGTGTGTGTTGTGTTGTTTTTGTTCAGGGGTTTTAGGTTGTGTTGGCTGATTTTTAATTCTCTGCATTTCCCATTACAGAGATACTTCTTTTTGGACAGAGGGATTTTGAAGTATTCTAAATGCCAAGCTGATGTAAGTGATCTGAACTCCTTTAAGGCCATGACAGGGTAGCAACACTATTTTATCCAAAATAACAATAATTCCATATTGTTGGCAATGCAAAATAGTGTTGTAGCTGTTCTAAACAGGAGGCTGAAGGGAGGATAATGATGGTTTCAGTAGCTAACATCTATCCTTTTGCCTTATTCTGGAGTAAAAAGTATTGGTTTTACTTTTTTGCAGATAGAGAGAGGGAAACTTCATGGTTGTATTGATGTTGGACTTTCTGTTATGTCTGTAAAGAAATCAACAAAATGTATAGATTTGGATACAGAAGAGCAAATATACCATCTGAAGGTAGGTCTTCATGATTGTTCTAACCTTACTCCCATAACAGCATCATTAGCTGTGTATGGTGGAGACCTTTTTTTTTAATAGCAGGAGGTCTGTTAGTTACACTTACAATTTACTTTCTTGTCTCAATAGACTGGTTTACATGTTATAACTTGAGAGGCCTTATTGTACTGTTCCAGGGACAATAATCTTCTTCTGAATAGAAACTCTGAAGATGTCTCATGTTTAGCTGCACTTTTTCCCCCAGCACTTCTTTCAGCAAAGGGTATACACTTGTTGCACAAGTACTTTCATTTTCAGTACTTGTATCTTGCTCTGTCTCATCTATATGAAGCATTTTCCGCATTCAAATGTGTAGATTTATCTGTCCTTGGGGAATAAATTGTTTTAAAATATATTGCCAAAATAAAATTTCTATTTGTGGTTAATTAAACCTTGACTAAACCTTAAAAAAGGCAATTAAGAAATGATAAATTTTTTTAAAATTAATTACATTGTGGGTTTTTTTCCCCATCTAGAAGTCGACAAGTTGTGTTCCTCATTGGAATGCAGAGCTGAATGCTAACTGAAGTTTCTCTCTTTCTTGACTTTATCCTGTTATTAATTTTCTGTCATGCTTAAGCTCATACAGTATGCATTTTAGTAAAAGCATCATTAGAAAAACTTTCTTGATCCTTTGTCAGTAAAGGTCATCCAGGCTAGCTGTCTAAGCACAAAATATCTTAGTTTCTTTGTTAGTGATTTTGAATGTACACATTAACGTTATAAACACTGCAATTTTGTGTAGGTGAAATCTCAGGAGCTGTTTGATGAATGGGTAGCAAAACTTCGTCATCACAGAATGTACCGTCAGAATGAAATCTCCATGTTTCCTCATGATGTCAATAATCTTTTCTTCCCTGTGTCTACTCCTGCGGACTCTGTCCCTGGTTTCTGTGATTCTATGCCAAGTAGAAAGGTAATATTATGGTTTATAAATAATGAGCTTTCATCGGGGATTAAATTAGTCTCATTTGTGTTTATTAAGTAAAAAGCATAATGGAAGTTTGTGGTGGGGTTTAAGTTGTCATCTAAAATGTCGGGAGGACAATGATACTGCCTTACTCCCAAGCAGTTTTCTCTGTGATGCTATTAAATTTTATAATGTTGTTTCATTGTTTTAATGCAGTAAAATATATTTTTTATGATGACTTTTAAAACTGCATATTGAGTTAGAATTCTCCTAATTTTTAGGACATATAATGTGCTGGTGCATATTAGCCTAAAGAGCACTCGGCTAGATTCAGTTTTTCCCCTTTAACATTTTTTTATTTTTCCCTTAGCTAATAAACCCTTTCTCCTTTTACATTAATGAATCTGACTATGCTTACCTGAGGAGTATATAGCAATTATCCAAGAGCCATCATGTGTGGCCACTATTTATGTTTTTAACTGTGGTAGGACCATGTTGTATGTGTGTGTATGGTGTGTGTATGGGGTCTGGATGGGTCCAGTCAGTTGTGTACTTCTCTTTAGGAAAAAATCTGTGACTGCTTGTTAGTTTCATAAACAACCTGACAAATTCTCAGTCCAACACCATAACTGGCCTCTTTGGTGCAGTTTCAACGAAAGAGTGATTGTGTTCTGTGCCTTCAGCAGTCTGCATATTGACCGGCTGATGTTCATCCAAAGAAGCTTTTCTGCTCCAGCTTAAAACCAACGATGTCTTTTGACAATAATGGTTTTTTAGCAATACTGTGTTACTTTCTATAACTGGAATGGTTGTCTTTTCCGTTAATGCCAGAGTGTCTCCCGCACAGCTATCACCTTTTTCTTAGGCTCCTATCTCAAGTTTTCTTTTCTCTGGCTGCATTGCTGTACAATCTGAGCAGGCTTGTTCCCCAGTACCTACAGTTCATTGCTTTGGTAAGACTATCCTGTAACTCAGTATGAGTTCTATCAAACAAAAAACATGTGCTCGAACAGAGCAGGCAGCTGGAAAAGTAGTAATCCACCCTGTGGGAATAGGGCTATTCTGCAAAGAGCTGTCTGCACACTTTCCCTGGTGCCAGCATCTCTGTGGCTGTGACTGCCTGCTCTTCTGAGGCTGTGTCTGCAAGGAAATGACAAACCTCCTGTGGCCAGTGAGTTCTTTTCGCTCAAAAGACAGCAGGGATAGAAGTCGAGAAAAATATCGAGGACAAGAGTAGAACTGCAAAGCCTATGATAAATCTATGGCTGTGTTGTCTCCCAAAAAAAACCCCAACAAAGACCAAAAAACCCAAACAAACAAAACCGCTGTCAAACAAACACAAAAACCCAAACCCCCAAGAATCCATGTGACCAACATACCTAAAATGTATGCTCACTGTCAGAAAGCTAACTGTTTCTGCTTTGGCACAAAATACTTTAATTTCTAATTTATTAAGCCAGATATTCACAGCAAAGAAGCCCTACTTATTTTCATGTGAAAAATAGAAGGGGATAGTTCTTAAGCTGCAGCTAATCACCTTAGCTCTGCTAAAGCTAAATGGAAGTTTGCCAATTTACACGAGCCCTAGCTTGATGTTAGTTGACACCAATGCAGCAGTTAGGTTATTTTGAGAAAAATATATCCAGTGAAATTTGCATTGCATTTCATTTGCTTTTAGAAACACCTGACTGTTTTTCACAATTGTTGTGGTGGTGGTGTGGGGAGGTAGGTGTATGTTTCTGCATATGTTTATGTGGAATGCTTGGATTCTAAAGCTTAGTCCTGCTGATCAAGAGCAAAACTATGCCAACTGGAGATAAACAAACTCTCTTGGTTATTTCTTGGCAATGCCTACTTCCTTCTTTCCCCCCTGCTCATGTATATGAGTTCTGGAAATGTTGGTTATATGTGATAGGATAAAAGTGAGATTTGTTCACAAAATGCCAATACAATTGCTCATCTTTCAATCCAGTTTACTCGTGCCTTTACAGGTGCTGGGATTATTATTTGGGTATACATATATAGATGACAAAAGCTCATATGGCTTTATGTAGGAATACAAAACTGCTAAAATGCATAGATTAAATTAAAACTAAGTGTGTTTATTGATGATTACTACTATTGCATACTGACTATATATATTGACACAGTACTGAATGACATTACATGGATAGTGCATTTTATTTTATTCTGCAAATCAAGTTGGAGCCTATATTGTAAATTAAAAAGACCAACTAGAAAGCCTGCAACTGACCACAGCAGCCCCAGACCCCTGAGGCCACAGAGGAAGTCAGGATAAAGGAGGAGTTTGCCTTGGTGGTTGACAACTGGGTTAGGCACCAGTTCAGTAATCTGGACCTCCATAGATCCATGAGTCCTGATGGGATGCACCCGCAGGTGCTGAGGGAGCTGGTGGAGACCATTGCTAGGCCACTCTCCATCATCTTTGGTAACTTGTGGGCAACAGGAGAGATGCCTGAGGACTGGAGGAAAGCAAATGTCACTCTAGTCTTCAAAAAGAGTAAGGAGGAGGACCCAGGTAACCAGTCAGCCTCGCCTCCATCCCTGGAAAGGTGATGAAACAACTTATCCTTGGTGCTGTCTCTAAGCATATCAAGGCTAAGAGGGTCATCAGGAGCAGTCAGCATGGTTTTGCCAAGGGGAAGTCATGTTTGACCAACCTGATAGCCTTTATGAGGACATAACCAGGAGGATAGATGATGGTAGAGCAGAGGATGTGGTTTATCTTGATTTCAGTAAAGCATTTGACACCATCCACCATAGCATCCTTGCAGCTAAACTGAGGAAGTGTGGTCTGGATGATCAGGTAGTGAGATGGCTTGTAAACTGGCTGAAAGATAGAGGTCAGAGAGTTGTGGCCAATGGGACAGAGTCTAGTTGGAGGCCTGTATCTAGTAGAGTCCCTCAAGGGTCAGTACTGGGACCACTACCAGTCAAGATAATCATCAATGACCTGGATGAGGGAACAGAGTGCACTGTCAACAAGTTTGCTGATGACACAAAACTGGGAGGAGCGGCTGACACACCAGAAGGCTGTGCTGCCATCCAGTGAAACCTGGACAGTCTGGAGAGTTGGGCAGGGGGAAGGGTGAGTGTAGAGTATTGCAGCTGGAAAAGAACAACCCCAGGTACTCATCTGTTGGAAAGCAGA
This sequence comes from Chloroceryle amazona, assembly GCA_027560015.1. NCBI lineage: Eukaryota > Metazoa > Chordata > Aves > Coraciiformes > Cerylidae > Chloroceryle > Chloroceryle amazona. The sequence continues at coordinate 55,242 of JANHFX010006503.1, forward strand.
GTAGGAGAAAGGTACCTGGGGGTCCTGGTAGGCAGCAGTATGACTGTGAGCCAGCAATATGCCCTTGTGGTCAGGAAGGCCAATGGCATCCTGGGGTGTATCAGAAGGAGTGTGGTTAGTAGATCAAGAGAGGTTCTCCTCCCCTTCTACTCTGCCCTGGTGAGGCTACATCCAGAATATTGTGTCCAGTTCAGGCCCCTCAGTTCAAGGATAGAGAACTACTTGAAAGTCCAGTGCAGAGCCACAAAGATGACTAAGGGAGTGGAACATCTCCCTTATGAAGAAGGGCTGAGGGAGCTGGGTCTCTTTAGCTTGGAGGAGACTGTGGGGTGACCTCATTAATGTTTATAAATATGTAAAAGGTGAGTGTCAGGAGGATGGAGCCAGGCTCTTCTCAGTGACATCCAATTATAGGATAAGGGGCAACAGGTGCAAGCTGGAATATAAGACATTCCATGTAAACATAAGGAGAACATTTTCACGGTGAGTGTGACAGGGCACTGGAACAGGCTGCCTAGGGAGGTTGTGGAGTCTCCTTCTCTGGAGACATTCAAAACCTACCTGAATGTGTTCCTGTGTAACCTAATTTAGGTGATCTTGCTTTGTCAGGGGGCTTGGACTAGATGATCTTTCAAGGTCCCTTCTAACCCCTAACATTCTGTGATTCTGTGACTGAGATGTAGAACATGTTTCCTCTGAATAGATTTAAGACTAGTACTACATGAGCTTTGATATAAGATGAGCAGCAGGTAAAGTGTTTGTAAAGTGTATGCTTCAGGGAAGAGCCAAACAATTTAGTCAGCTTTTTTTATAACCATCAAAGTGGTTACAGATTCACAGAATAGTAGGGGTTAGAAGTGACTTCTGAATATTCTCTAGTCCAGCCCCCCCTGCCAAAGCAGATTTGCCTAGAGCAGATTGGACAGGAACACATCCAGGCAGGTTCTGAAAGTATCCAGAGAAGGAGACTCCACAACCTCTGAGCAGCCTGTTCTAGTGCTCTGTCACTGTCACCCTCTGACACCCTGGTCATTTATGGGCACTTAAGATGAAACATTTTTAAAATGCTTTTAAACAAGATGTTGACAAAGCATGTAACTTATGCAACTTGCTGACATAGGTATTATGAAAGATGAAAGATTTAGTGAGGTCTAAATATAATTAGGTGTTAGAATGGCAATTATTTGTAGTTATGTTAGAGAAGAAAACAGCTTTATAGGCCACAATCAATTGGTAATAGTATTGGGTAGAAATTTCTTCCTAATGGAAACTACTTAATTGTTCTGCTTGATTAGCTCTTATGAAGAATTTCCAGCATTTCCTGAAGCATCCGACTGGGTGCTGCTGAGAATAAGTTTGAAAATGGTTACTGAGATATTGTAAGGGCATAGTATTTATCCATATGAGGTGTGTGGTCACACATGTATTAAGGCCTGTCAAGCCAAATCCATGCTGAAGTCATACAACCTTGAGTAAAATTTTTAAATAACATCTAGAAGCTCTTGCTCTCTTCACTGAAAAATAGCTTTAATAAATATATGCATGTTACATTTTAGTTCCTTTTGGGGCTTCTTTGGGGAGCATGGAGAAGGAACAGTATGTCTGTCTGACTTTGGTCCCATGCAGCTATGGAGCTTGAATTACAGTTAAGTTAATTTGTACAGAACTTTGTAATTCCTCAAAATTTAGTTTTCAGCAATTTTTTATGGTAACTGCTGTCCACAAGCAGTAGAAGTAATGTTGGATATCCTGACATTATGCCCAATGACTGTACTCTGAGTCTAGTTCACACACTATTTTTTTTCCTCCATGTTGTTGATGTCTTCAGTCCTTGTCCCTGATCCTAGACCTCAACTGCTGGTTGTCAAAAATCTGTGCATGCAACATTAAAATACTGTTTGATAATGGTTCATTTTTACTTCTGTGGAACAGGCAGGCAGCTTGACCAAACAGAATTCGTTGTCAACTGGAGGTAACTTGTCATTTTCCTTTTCGAGTAATGAGTCCAGGATTTCATCTTGGCTACAGTCTTCTGAAGACATGGAAAAATGCTCAAGAGGTAATGATATTTGAAGGAAGCTGAAAGTAGCCTAATATTTCTCCTAGCTTTTCTTGAGTAAGAGAGTACCAGACTGTAAGCAGTTAGTGTTTTGAGCTCTCCTATGCTGGGTAATCAAAAATAGGGAAGCATCCAAAATCTAGTAATTTAAAAAGTACTAAATCTTTGTACTTCAAAGTAATTTCTGCTTTCATGCTTTCCTAAGAGCATGAAGATCTTTCTCATCATAGTAGTGTCTCTGTGATGCCTATTTGGTCTACCTCTCAGTGAGTTCAGCTCTAATACAGGAGCCTCATGTCTAGCTCTGAATGTACAATTCGGTCTTGATGCCTGTGGCATTGTTACTCTCACTGTGAGGGGCTCCAAGTAGTCTGAAGCTGCAGTAATGATCACATTATTCTAATTTTTTCTGCAACCAACTAGGATAAAATATCGTGATCATTACACACACCCGCTAAATGCATTTCAATACTTTGAATATCAACTTGACGATAGAAGGATACCAGCTTTTTATCCAGCCATCTAATAATGTGCTTTTAGTCAGTGAATAACTTAGGCTAGCTATAATCAAAATAAGACTAATCTATAAAGAAAAAAAACTTTTCAGTGTGTCTGCTACTTTAGGGCAACTGAAAATATTCTCTTGTTCAAAACAGACCTCTCCAACTGTCACACATATTTACTGGAAATGAACCAGCTGTTACAGAGCATGGATGTTCTTCACAGGACTTATTCAGCGCCTGCTATAAATGCTATGCAGGTTTGTTGTTTAAAAAATAAAGTTAGTTTCTGCTTGCAATTCCAAAAACCAACCCCAAATCCTAAAGGATCAAGGAATTTCTTAGCTCTGCTAGTTTCATGGCAGCCTGTATTATTTTTATCCCACGTGTTTTTAAAAGGTTGGACCTTTTGAAAGCCCAAAGAAGGAGAAGAGAACACACAGGAGGTGGCGATCCAGAGTTATTGGGAAAGAGGCTAAAGGAACATTACAGGTAAATTCAGTCCTTTCAGTGCCTATCTTTCTTCAAATCTTAGGTATTGATTACTTCTTGTTGCGACCAGTTTAGGAAATATGAATCCTTTTTAAGTAGTGCCTTGTGATAGCTCATTTCAAGTGGTAACATATCAGCAAATACGTTGCCATTGATTCCGCAGCGGGATCTGTGCTGTTAGCTTCAGGAGACTGACCATGTTTGTTACCCACATTTTCAATCTGCCTCCAGTTTTTGGGCTTGTGGTGGTGGTTTTTTTGTTGTTGGTTTGTTGTGGTTTTTTTTAGTAGTACATATTTTTGCACATTTTCTAAATCATTTTGTATACATTAGCATCCAGAAGCTATTTGATTAGATACTTATAAGTGGGAAAAAGAAAAAATAGTGTAAGATATGCTACAGCTCTCAATGGGCTTGTTTCCTGGAGTTCTACCAAATCTCCAATTATGGTGCCCTGGGTGAAGTTATATCTATGGTTTCATTTGCCTGATGTCATCCATTCCAAACCTGTTGGTAATGGACAGTAGTTTTTCCATTTTCAGTGTTTTCAACATGTAACCCAAGTGGATACAATAAAACAATTTTCTTTATGGTTTGCAAAACCGTAGCAAATGGCTGCTCTCCTTACAGGTGCCTTCAGTATTTTCTGCCCCTATGAGACTGCATGCTTCCAATCCAAACTTATCTACAATAGATTTTGTAGAGGAGAAAAATTACTCCGATGGCTCTGAAACTTCATCAGAATTTACTAAAATGCAAGAGGACTTATTTCACATTGCACATAAAGGTAAATGAAATTGTCTCATCTGTTTTTATAGTATCACAATTTGAATAATGGTGTGACTTATGAGAATGCTTCCTGTTTAATGTTTAGAAAAAGCAGAAAGCACCCTCCCTTCCTTTAATTTCCCTTGAGGAACTGTGAATGTTCAGATCTTGAGTCATTTGAAAAAAGTGTCTGTCATCACTTTTTTTTTTTTAATGTACTAAAAGACAGGGCTTTGTTTTATCTGCTAAAAACCTAGATTGCGTTTTTTTTTTGCCAGAAGTTAAAAATCCTAAAATCAGTTGTCATAAACACAACAGCAGGTTATACTCTTTTGTGTTTACATGTGTATATGTGTATATGGGAACACATTTTGTTTGTATATTCGGTGTGCTTCACTGTGTTTCAGAGTCAACATTTGTTGGTGATGCAAGGGTTGCTATGGCAGTAAGCTATTTTTAGTGGATACAGAAGAGTAAAATCATGTAAAGCAGCCAGAGGGGCAGCTTGACTAGAAACGTTTCTTCTCAAAATCATTTTTCATTAGCAGTGCTTTGCTCCGTCACCCTCACACTAGAAACATTTTTATTGTTTAAGTGATTTTGGTAAAGGAAGGCACTGAAGCATTTTTATCTGAAAAATTTTTGGAAGTCTTGACTTTATCCCCTTTTGCACAAGTTAATTGTTGATGTTATCAGTAAGCATTCTTCGCTTGTTTTTTCCCTCCAGTGCTGATATATCTTGATTCCACTATGCAAGAAATATATCTCAGCACTAAACTTTTTATAAAGTCAGTTATAGACAAAACCAATTGATGTTTCCCAAAAAGAGGAAAGACATGGTGATGGAGTGCTGCTGGAAAAGTTGCTATTAAGCAGAGCAAAGAAATAATCTACTCAGGATCATCTATGTGAAATGTCAGTGTTGAAAGTTTTGGTTAGATTGACTCGTGTTTGAAGGGAGCAGTTGACTTGGTGCTATTTAATACAGTATTGTTTTATTAAGAGTAGAACAAAATGGTTTCATATCACACTCCCTCTAAAAGATGGTAGTGCAGAAAAAATTGTACTTTATCTTTTGATACAAATTAAATACAAAGTAATACTAGTACTTTCACATTCTTGAAAATTTAAGTTGGTATAGAACTTATTAAATGACATTTAAGGTCACTGGAGATTCACGTCATGTCATCCACATATGAAAGGCTAACAAAATAGATCGTACATCTTCCTCCCTCCCCCTGTGGTACTGTTTTAAGTTTTCTTCAAATAGGTTAAAGTATGAGAATTAGATTAGATAGTGGTTTGCAGTGTTAAGAATATTTTCTTAGAGGAGTAAATTAGGTTACATCAAATAATCAATGAAGTGATGATGATTCAGGTTAACTCAGAGTGCATGATTAGAAGAGAGAGGTATCTGAGATTTCTTGTTCTTTACCCTATTTATGCATCCATGCTCAGATTTTATATCCCCATTTCCACGTAAATGGCTACATTTCTGCACTGGCCATTCTTAGGGCTGTATTACAAGGCCTTCAGAAATCCTCTAATTCTCCAGGTAACTAAATGTTGAAATCCTTCATAAAAAAAGTATTACTCAAATTTTTATTCCTTGTAGTTAAATAAAAGATTAGATGTCTTAAAAGTGAGGAAAAAAAAGTGCATTTCTCCTTTAAAAGTCTAGTGATTTTAAAATTGCATTGCATCTGTTGTCTGATTTATATGTTTCACGCTGTTGATGCTGGCTCAGGAAGTAGTAGAATTGGCATAACCTGCACAACATTCAGGATCTGATCTTTTGAGTCACTAAGTCATCTAACAAGCTGAAATTTCTTTATCCCAAAACAATAACAAAACTCAACACCACAGTTGACTTGCTTGTGGGGAAACTACTAACTCTATAGCTATGGCACAGTATGTGCTATAGCTGCTTTTTTGATTGGTGGGGCTTTTTTGTGGTGGTGTTTTTTTTTCCCCCCCTATTTCATTTTTTAATTCCCTCTCTTCTTCTCCCCTACTGGAATTCTTAAAGGAATGTGGAATAGATTCATGACCATCTGAAGACTCAAGCTAATTGGGAAACAAAAGCAAGTGAACAGCAGATGTGGTTAGTTAGCTGTGTTGCCATCTGTCACAAATAATCAGAGTAATTTTGACTGTGGCTAATATAGTCAATATGGTAGCATTCACCATAAACATTTCCCCTACTAAAAAAATCTACCCTATATAACCTTGATTAATATGATTTGCTTTTAGTAACCCACCCTGGATGTCTCAACCTAAATTCTTGTTTCTGTCACCATAAATGCTGTTTCATTGAAGTTTTACGTAATTGTTCTGTATACAATTGGTGGCTGGTTTTAACTGTCACTTTTTATGAAAACATCATTCTAGTTTACTTCACCTTGAGGACAGCTTTCAGCACCATATCTACAGAGAGAGAAAAGATGAAGCAGATGCTGGAGCATGACGCATCCTCATCTCCATCTGCACAAATAGTTGGCTTGAAGAATGCCTTAGCATCTGTAAGTGACATGCTGAATTCAGTTCAGCAAGTTTCGTTACCATCAGATACTACTTTTATAGTAGTTGATTTATGTTTCTTTAGTGTCTGTTACTGTGCTAGAATTTGCAGTATTGAATCGTAGTAAGTTATTATAGATGGTGCTTTTCAAAGAGTCTTTCCTAAATGTTACAAGTATTGTGAAATTACTGAAGTTTGATAGATTGACTTAGATATCTGCTATAAGCTGTATCACTGATGCTCTGTGAATATGAGTCTACTTTATCTTGAATATGCTGGTTAATCACTAAGTTCTGGTAGGCTGTCGATTTCCTTTTCCTAATCACCACTCAAGTATTCACTGTATGACTGGGCATAAAATAAAGGCGAGAGTGGCTGAAAGCACTCAGCTGTTCTTTCTAGTCCACCAAAGCTTCACTATGCTGCGCCAAGTCACTGCAAAGCAAACTCAAGTACAACTTGTTTATATTGACTTCCAACCTTAATTGTCTGTTAGTCATCTAAAAGCAGCACTAGAGCTGTGAGAGCAGTGTTCTCAATTATAAGGATTGTGCTCTTCAAAAAGGTGGGGGGTTTTGGTTGGTGTGCTTTTCGTAATTGGTTGAGACCGGGATTTTCAGGTTGGTCTTGTTGGGACATGTCAGCCAGACAATGATCTGATTTCAGAGCAATCATCAGGGCCATCTTTACCACAGGCTTAAAATGTAAATGTTTATTGCGAATTCCTAATCAGAGGCAGGGGGGCTCTCTGGCATTGATAAATGTTATATAGATCACCTTGGAATTAATTCAGTATGAAAACTTCCCTTCATTTACAGCAGCTGTGTATTTTTACGGTGTGTTAAGGGTATAACGTGACTAGACCTTTAGAGGCTGTGATGTCTTCATAGTATTTAGAGACAATTGAAACCTGTTGCATAATAACTATATCCACTCACTTGCAATTATTTGGTTTTGGCTTTCAGATGTTCCACTTCTGATATTTGAGTAGGTGTCTTCTGTTTTTCCAGTGTTAGATGCCTACTGTATTATATCCAAAAAAACTTTTTTAAAAAAAAAAACAACTATTTAAGACTTCTGAACTCAGTGAACACTCAGCTTAGCATGATATTTTTTTTTTCCTGAGCAATTAAATTCTATTGTCCTTCCTCCTCATCTAAAAGTCTTTTTTAAAAGTCATGCTTTTAGGTCTTATCTGATATTAATAAGCCTTTTGTAGCCTATCCAGAAGTCAGTTATGAACCTTGGCAGTTTTAGGAGTGATTAATACCTGTGAGAGCTATTCTTCGCCTGCAGATCTGTAATGCCATGATGGCAACAGACATTATCTCACCCTCTACAGCAGAGATCCTGTAGGAGAAAGGAATAAGCTTCCTTTGAAGACATATGGAAGCACAGATATGATGAACTTGACATATTTGTAAGACTGCTTTGCAGGAGAGTCATGTGTTGATGACTTTGACGCAGTGTTTGTTGTTGTTCATTTCAGTTTGCTTTCTGTACATGAGGAACAAAAAAAAATAAATCAGATTCACAGGTTGAGAGCTATCAAATATAAGTCTTCTGCTCTCATCAGCCTGGCAGGGAAAGAAAAGTGAACAGATTTAAAGCGGATAAAACACCACACAATTAGCATCTTCTTCTCCCTCATTAAGATATTATCCTTTAGATACATACAGTCCAAGAAATGAAAATACAGAATGAGGAAAAGTACAATATTTTTATTTTGGGGGGAGGAAGAAGATAACAGAAGGAAGGAGACAGTTTGTAGCAAACAATAAAAATTTGAAGATGCTATTACAGGAAAGCTGTGTAAATTATTTTTTTTCCCTTATTTGGTGTTTTTTGAGTAACACAATGCTGTCCACTTGAACACTTGACACGGAAGTAATATATGCTTGTATCATAAATTTAGGCCACATATATATAAAGTTAGAAACTACTTTCTCCCCTTCATCATCACTTTGAGATACTGTCTTTCCTGCCCTCAGGACTATTTCCAGCATAATTCACTGATGAAATCAGAAACATCTGTGGGACAAAGTGGGTGCATAAACAGCAGTGTTCACATCCTAATATTGATTCAGATCACTAAAGTGGGCAGTAAGTCTTCAGTATTGTTCCAAAATCAGCAACCCAATCGTTTGTAACTTGAAATCTCCTTGCCATCTTTGGCTTTTTTTCTTCATTCATGTTTCTCTTCCCTCACAATGAACAAAAATAGTTTTAATTTGAGAGATAAGGAACAAGGTTTGAAGACTATAATAAATGATTTGCTGAACCAGTAAAAAATTATGTGGTGGTGGTGTTTTTATATTTCACTTTAAATACTCTTCACACCTTTTTAAACAATAAAGCCACGTTCAAGTTAGTTGAGAACTTTATATTCCCAATATTTTTGTTAAATATTCCAGGCAATAGCACAAAACACAGATCTTAAAGACCGGTTACGCAGAATACATGCCGAATCTATGATCCTTGATTCAGCATCTAATGCAAAATCAAGTCCAGATTTGGTGAAGGTGGGTATGGATTTCCTCTTTCAGTGATGTCTGTTCCTCAAGCTCCTACATCTAGACAGTGCTGCATAGTTGCATCTTGTCTTGTTCTTTTTGTCTTCCCTGTGGTGTTTTGTGTTAGTAAAATGAGTCTAATTTCATGGTTCTGAGTGCATTGTGTAATATTTGATTTCAAAGACTTTTCTTGTTGAACAGTTTTCCTGAACACACTTCCATTGCTTTTTGCTACTGATTCCTGTTGTTCTCTCTCACCTTCTGCACCCTTCCCATTCAGCATGAACAGAGCTGCTGCCCTGTTATCCTCATGGTACTGTTTCTCTCCCCCTTATTTCCTTGTTACCTTTCAAGTTCTGTAGCTCTTTTGTTGCCTGTCTGAAAATGGTTAGCCCAGAACACTGGCTACCAGTGTGGGTTGTGTAAGGTTTAGAACAACTATCAGACATTTCCATGAAAGGATCAAAGAAAGGAGACATACAAAAGCCCTTTCGGCCATTCAGTTTTCCTTGCGTGAAGCCATGAAGTCTTCTACATACCCAGTTAGCCTATTTGAAAGGTACTGGTGTTTAGACAGCTTTTGGGCTTGCTGCAGAATGCAGGTAAATATGGTGTGTTTATAGGTCTTTATTTCTGATGGATTTTCCTAAATGTTAACCCATACAGAAACTTGTGCTGTGCTTGTAGTATAAATCTTTCAGTAGAATTTGAGTGCATGTAACTCTGAGTGTTTTATATAATTTATAAGTTCCTTTTATTTTTAAAAGCAATTTAGTCATTCTGTCTGTTTTCTTCTGCTTTAGTTTTGGTTTAGCAGAGCTGTGTTTTGCTCATATTTAGCTGTTCATTTACATTTTTTTTCCTTTCAGGTAGTAAATCATTCTAATGACTCTTGCTTTTAATCTCATGAGAATCTGAACAGCACTTAAAGTGCTATCTGGACAAGCATTAATGCATTGGAGTTGAATTTCAGGAGTTATTTATTTTCTTATTTAGTGGAGGTCCTTGCAATGACAATGGTTTATTTCTGAAACTTGTTCTATGCACTATATATACACACACACAGACGACAAGAATAGCTTTCAAAAGGTCCTTTAGAGGTTTCATTCACAAATTCCCTCTGGCATAGTTTGGGATGGGACTTAAGGATGAAATCATTTCTAGTGGAGAAGTTTCATTTTAGATATGTCTGAGGACTATGATGCAATAGTGCTGCTTGTTAAGAAGACCAGGCCACTGCACAAAACTCTGCTATAAATGATACATCAGGTGCTGTGATAGACCTGCAAAAATTGAAGCAGTGTAAACTAATTATCTCGGGTCTTTGCATAAGGTAAGAGTTTAATTTGTCTGTTGGGTGGTTTCTGTTGCAATTTAACTTGTAGACTAGTGTAACAGCCATCTCACATAAGAGACAATGTAGAAGTTTCCTCTTTTCTTGTCACCACTATCAGTATTTACTGAATAACATTCTGTATTATAGTAAAATCTACCATCAGAAAAGATTTGAAAGAAGATTTGTCAGTTTGATTGTAGACTTGTCAGATGACTCATTATGTTGTTCTGAAAGTAGCACACTACATTTCCTGCAAAATCATGATTGGGCAGTCATGGTTACAAGTTAGTAAAGCATCTCATGGAGAAAAGCTTGATTGCTGCTACCACACTCCTTTGAGACAGCTTGTCCTTTTCCTCAGTGTTGGTGGAGTTACCAGAGCAAACAATAGTGCACAATGTTCTCCAACCTATTTACTGCATCCATAGACTGAACTAAGTCTCATCGGTCCTGCCACCTTTTGGAATTCTGCTTATACCAACAATCTGTAGAGCTTCCATGGGAGGAGTTACCAAGATCTCTGTGGCAGTCAACTGTGCCTGCAGCAGCAAAAACAATGTCACTTTGATGCCACATTGGTCTCGGTTAACACAGAGCTATCTCAGGTGTGGATACAGAGGAAAGCTTTCTAAAGCACAGCATAGAAAATATCTAGTGAAGAAAGAGAACTAGGAAAGCATTGCTATTATATAGAAAGTTACTTTGCCCTTCTGACTTTTGTATGCCACTGCACCACAGGCTTTGCATCAAGCAAATAATTCATTTGCTAAGATTAGAAGGGAATTTGAATCTATGATGTAATATAAAGTGATGAGAGTTTTGTTCTTTTGAGGACTCTTTGATGATGCACTTGGGTATATCTGGCTAAATGACTCTGATATCAAAACTTTTTTTTTTAGGAAAAAAACACATGCAGTAGCATAACTGATTCACTGAATATGCATTGGTTTTGGTTTGTTTCTTTTGGTATTTTTCCTTCTTCTCTTTGGTCTGATTTACTTTGGTTTTAAATCCTTCTTTGAAACACATGCTACCTTTCCCTACATCGGAGAGGAGCATGTGCAATCATCTCCCAGTGTTTTACAGACGCTTAAGTTATGTGACTGTGGAACTGCATGCATGAATGCCATTTGTAGTACAACTTCTCTCAAAGATTTTTGTTTTTTTTAAACAGGAGAATTCAAGAGAAGAAAGCCGAGGTCTGGTTCACCAGGTCTCCAATGAAAGCAGGCTGTCTATAGCTGACTCTCTCACAGAATTTTTTGATGCACAGGAAGTCTTACTGTCCGCTAGCTCTTCAGAAAATGAGGTCTGAGCATTAAGATTGGCATCATTCAGATGTAGTTTCTTATCTGCTACTTGATATATAGTGTTTCTGAGTGCTAACTGCACATCAGATGACTGTCAGAAAATGAATATTGTCAAATAATATAGTCATTATTATGCTGTGTGTATTTATTTGTTGTCATTGCCTCTTCACGGTAAAATGAAACAATTATGGAGAAGTCTTATATGCACATTGAGACAAATGCCAGCTTGGGAGCTAGTGTGCAGACACTGTATCTGTTGTAATGTCTACCTTTAGCTGTTATACAGGTGCTGAAGAAATTGTATCATAGAAATATAAGTTTGTATCTGTCCCTGTGGTACCTATAGGTACCTTGAGGATGATGCCATGCATATTGAAACATAATAGCTCATTTCATCACCTCTCTCGGGCTCCATAAAAGCCTCGGCTTTTGATATGAGGAAAGCCTTAGCCATGGAGCCAAGAAGACGAAGCATGTCTCCACTAAAGTAGTTGAATTTTCAGTGATGGTGAACTCCCCTAAACTCAACTGTGTCTGCTTAGGACTTCTTAATTCTTAGCTGTAATACTGAAAGACAGCTTAAACAGTTCACATCTATTAAAAAAATAATTGCAGCAGAAAGTAACAATTTCCCCGTGCGTACCGGGTTATTTTAATGAGTGATGTATCTTGCTTATTTCCCCACTCCACACTTAGGTATCGGATGATGACTCATATGTAAGTGATATCAGTGATAATGTCTCAGAAGATAATCTAAGCAATGACTTAGAGAATGAAAGACAAACTTTAGGTAAGTTCAGAGTTTTATTATACCACATTTTGAGTATTTTCTTTGTTTCTTTTGGGTGGGTTTGTTGTTTTTTTTTTTCCCTTCTCTTACTAGAAATAATTTGGTACTACAGATTTTGAGGTTTAAACAGCTTGTGTTTATTCTGTTACAGCCTCAGGTTGGTTTTTAATAGCCCATTCTGGCTAATTAACAGGGCCCGGGCATCATTGATTAAGAAGGATGGTGAAACACCTATTTTGTAGGCTTCTTTGGTGCAATTCTCACTCCTTTTCAGTTCCTTTCATGGCCACAGGTTTTTTCAAAGTAGCAAGGTCTAGCTGGTTTCGTTTTAAAGAGAGTCATACCCTTTTTGTCACTCTTTTTTCAGTCTGCAATTTAACAACTGCATTCAGAGTTCTGTTTTAGCAGAACTCAGTGTTTAAAGGAACATGAGCATAATCACACGTTGGCAGGGCTGGTGTATGACCATAAGGATTTCTTTATTGTGTGTTTTAATCATGGTAGTCTTGTTAGTGCATATGCTTATTTAACTGTCTTGCTAATTAGAAACAGAATCATAAAAAGAAGAAGAAGACTTGGTCATAACATACTAATTGGCTTTGTGCCTTCAGCTCCTTTCAGCTAGTCACAATGTTCTTCCCACTCTATTAATAATTTTTTATCTTCAAAAATGCTGACCAGTGGTTTCTTACTAGCAGCTGTTTCCTGATGTTTTTCAGGGACCAGTGGATCCCTCTGAACTTGAGTAGTTTGGTATGCCCAGAGATCTGTTGTATTCTGTAACTGTTTAAAAATGGATTTTTTTAAATTATTAATATTATTTTTTAATATGAAAGAGTACAGATAGGAAAGAATACAGATAGATGTATCTCATGATCTGGAGCTTAGAAAACTGTACCAGTGTGGCTCTTCATTTTCTTGTAACAATGACTATTACTGATGCTCTTCTGCATTAGCAGCACCTCCATATGCTTCTGGCACCTGCTGTTTCTGTTCTTCAGGCAGCCTGCCACTCCTGTTAATAGCAAACTGGATGTCTTTTTTTCTACGGGGTTTTAGCCGAACCATAATTTGTGGGATTATTATAAAATCCTTTGGACACTGTAATGTAGAAGGTCAGACCAGATGATGATAATGGTCTGTTCTGGCCGTAAAAGTCATTTGAGTCTATCTGGAGGTCAGATGTGTTAATCTCCTTCAGTACTGTTGCTGGCTCATGTTATAGCTCTTGCAAACCAGAACTATGTTGGCTTTCTTTACATGGAGGTGGGAAAAATCTCTGTATAGAAAATTTGGTATCTGGGTATCTTAGTTGTTTCTCTACTCTGTTTTGTGACTGGTTTACCCCTGTTAATGGGCTAGTCCAGAATATGTAGTTTATGCAGTTAGTATTCTTTTAATCAGAAGCTGTCAAAGGACACAGACAAATCCCATTTCAGAGAGCTTTTTTGATCATGGATAATTTTTTAGCATTTCACTCCTTCCTCTCTAGATAGCCCCTCATTCCTGAGGTATCTTAGGGGTATATTCTTCTTTTGGGCCTCTCCTAATATTAAATAAATTCTTCCAGGAGGAAAGTATAGGAGCCAAGCTCTTAATTCTTAACAGTATAATTGGTTTAGGTTGATGAATTTTTTTATTATTTTTTTTTGATTCATAGTGCCCTTGCCATTTTTATTCAAAAAGAAAGAGACAGACAGTAGACTGCAAATAGTTCACTTGTCCTTATAACAGTAACTTGGTCATATGAGATACTAGGATTTCTTTTTTTGTGAGTGGCAGGAAAGATGGAAACTTCTTCCTCAAAAATTTGAGGCTGCTGATTACACTCAAAAACCTTCATCTGAGACATGGGCATCATACCTGCTAGTGATGGAGGAGTTAGGCCTTGGAGTTATCTGTACCTTGTCACTGTTAGGAGGACTGCTGATACCATGCTTATGTCAGTGGACCAGCAGAGGAAATACAGGATGAAATTGTGTATTTAAGGGCAGTGATTCTTTGGAGATGTGCAGCACAGGAAAGATGTGCTGCCCAGTGCTGTTTTAGCTGCTCCAAGACAAAGCCGAGTAAGGAAAGCCAGGTGAGGACAGGGGTTAAACCTGAATGTCTCCAGGTGGTAAATGGTTCTACGGTAAGAGCTTCCTAGGTGCTTCTATGGATGTGTAAAGATAAAATATTTTCTGGTAGGGCAATCATATTCCTCCCTGAAACCAGATTGATGTACAGCAAAGCAATGTAATCACTTCAGCCTAATGCCTGTTGCAGAAGCTTGTAGCTCTATTTTGATCCTGCCACAAATCATTTCACAGCACACTTAGAACTATTTATCCTGTTCCTATTACTTTGACATAGCAATGCAGACCTCAGATACTCATGTTAAGGACTCTTTACGTGACTCTCTTTCTAATCTATAATAAATCCTTATCTCCACAGTTGCTCCAGCTTTTCCACCTTTAAAAAAGGCCATTCCTTCATCAACATTTGTGCATATCTAAAAGCTAACATCACTAAAATTTTGTAAATGCTAATTGCAATGGGGAGTGCTGAGGAACAGCCTTCATATAAATCTGTGGTGCAGTAAATTTCCCTGGAAGCAGTATTCAAAAAAGTAGGAAGATAGGTAGGAGTTGTTGTTATGCTTGGATCTGTAAGTTATGCCTTGCCTTCTGAGAAGTGTCAACTTAATTGAAGTGCTGTCAAGGAGGGAGGTTTTATGTCCCTTAAACAGATAGAAATCCTTCTCTGTTACAAATAAAATGGTTCTAATATTTACTCCTTCAAATTCAATGGAAAGCCTGAACCTTTCTTACAGACTTTAAGGGGAATGCATCTTTTGTACCTGGCATTCACCTCAGTTAACTTATACAAATTAAAAATCTCAATTTTATTATCTTCATAACAGGCTTTATGCAGACCACAAGTGAAATACTTGAATGAATTGTGAGGTTGGAAAGAAGTTTTGTCACAAAAAAAGCTGCCTGCATTTTAATGTATGTTTGCAAAGGGGTCGAAACTAAGTAAACGTTGAATTGACTTGTTCTGCCTCTTTCTTTCTTTTCAGACTGCATTTCTGAAAGTGGAATTGGATGCAATTCTAAAAGGAGAACATGTTTACCCGCTCCATGTCCTAATACGAGTAACATCAGCCTTTGGAATATACTGAGAAATAACATAGGAAAGGATCTGTCCAAAGTGGCCATGCCTGTTGAATTAAATGAGCCACTTAACACCCTTCAGCGTCTCTGTGAGGAGCTGGAGTACAGTGAGCTACTAGATAAAGCAGCACATACGCCTGACCCATTTGAACGGATGGTAAATACACTGAATACTTGATATCATCCATTATAATTAGAATAGATTAAATATAAAAACAGTCTGCCGAAGAAATGAAAATACTCTGTTCCATTTTTCATTTTTCTCCCAGCTGAGAGAAGCAGACACTCTAAATATGTCTGTACATAGGTACCCACTTTTTTCACTCTTCTGCATAATTTCTGTTGCTTTGTAAGGAAGCGTCAAGTATCTTGCTGTCCTGCAAGGTTAAACAAAGAAGTAACTTAGTTCTGGTTGCAATTTTTACTATGTAAGATTAAAAAATTACAGCAAAAAGGAAGGGGGAGTTGAACTAATATACTTCCCTCTTGAGTTTGAAAGTTACAACATATGTTGGGTTTGTTTTTTTGTTTAAGGGTGTCTAATCTGGTACCACATGTGTGCAGAGAGGATGCTGAGCCTTCCAGGCCTATGCTGCTGTGGTATCTTTATTAACTAAAGGAGCTCCATTTGTCTTACTAACTCCTTTTGTGAAGATTTGGAGTTGATCTAAAATGTCCAGGATCTCAAAAAATGGTCCATGTGAATGTACATTTGGTACAATAGTGGTGTCATCATCTGCCGGTGCAGAACCCTGAATTCAGCATTTGGTAGAATAATAAGAGAAAAATGTATTTCAGTTGTTCTGCTTCCAGGTGCACAAGAGCTACTTTAATATATTAACCTGTAATTCCTGGATTAAAAGCTCTCTTCTTAAATGGAAGCTATAGATTGGCCCTTAACTGAATTAAGCCTTTTCAACTCAATATATCTTAAAGTTATATAAATACTTGTGTTATAAATACTATTTGAAAAGCCTCGTGCTCCATTGTGACCCTCTGCTCTCAAGACAGAGGGTGTGGCTATTAACTGGTTTTCAATGCATAGCTTTTTTTGTTCTTTTGAGAACATATGTTAAAAGAACAGGAAAGGAGAAGTAGTTGTTCATATGGGACTGAAAAGAAACCTCCTCCGTCCTTCACACATTGAAGGATCTGGAAATTGCCTCAGAATGGAGCATTCCTGAAGCCAAATTAATGCTAGCAGTAGCATAGTAATTTCAGGAGCTCATAAAAGAGAAATTTTGAAGTGGCTTCACTTTCTGAAATTGTCAAATGAGAGCATCTACATTTTCACAAGATGAAGAAAAGGAATGAAAAGGGAGAAAAATGGTACAAAAAAAGACCTAAATTGAACAACCCAAAATTGTAATTCTTCAGGTATATGGGAGGAATTATGTTTGAGTTGACTGCAAAAATTTGGAAGGGTTACCTGTGTCTCAGTCATAATCAAGAACAGTTTCATGTTTAGGTAATAGAGCACAGATGAAAGGCAATTCAATTCAAACTGCATTAGAAATAGCAAACTTGGTGAAAACTCATCCAAGGCTTCCTGTGCCACATTTAGGATAAACATAGTTGGTAGATCCATAGAATCACAGACCATAACAATAAAATCCAGTTAGAATACAAAATCTAGCAGTGATTTTTAAGGTTACTGCTTTGAACTGTGTATGCTAAACTAGCTAAGCTGAATGCAAAGCTATTTCAAACAGTTTTCAGAAATGTGGTTTTCAGTTGTTGAAATTTGCAGTTTGACCCAAATAATTCCATCCCTGGACCCTTGAGTGGCGCTTTGAAAACTGAATAATGCTCTAATGTGGGAGCTAGTGCTTAACTTGCAGGAGGCATGCACGTTTGTAGTCTGCAAGTGATGGGAAAAGTACAGAATCTGATGTCAAGATAAGACTCCCTCCTCTGTTAAATCAGAATATATAGCAAAAATGATGCATGGCTGTGGTAAATGAACTAATCAAAATTCCACATGTTATTCCCAGGTGTACATAGCTGCATTTGCAGTCTCTGCATACGCATCCAGTTACTACCGAGCTGGAAGCAAACCATTTAATCCTGTGCTTGGAGAAACCTATGAATGTATTCGTGAAGATAAGGGTTTCCAGTTCTTTGCAGAACAGGTACTGTATGCTGCAACCCTTAGATTTGCTACTTGATACACTGCTTAATTCTAAATGCATGGCTGAAATCCTCTGGAATTAATGGCAAAATGCAAAATTGCTTCATATAACCTGAGCCCAGCTAATCTCAAGGGATTTTGCAGAATTATAAATGAAGAAACTTGATTCTGAGGAAAGTCTGCTAACTCTGGGATGGAATGTGACAGCATTCCATGTGAATCTAATCTGAAGTTCTTGTAATGTATCTGGTTCCTCCTCGTGTTACTTGTGTTCTAAGATCATGTATAGAGCACTGCAGTTTCCAGTCTAATGTCAAATTGGAGTAACAAAATGGTGAATAAAGGTTGGTAGTGACTAATGTTAGACTGAATTAAAGGGAGAGATTTTCTTATAAATATTGGATAAATGAGTACAAAAGCTACTTTTTCTGAAGAGGACATTTAATACATGAGGCAGCTTGGCCTGTTAACTATCGTTCTAATATATCCAATAAGTGACATGAATTTATAGAGTGGTAAAGTTACTCTAATAGTATAGGCTGGAGGAATATTAGGAAGGGAGGGCAGTATAGGAGGAAAGAAATTTCATTCAGGTTGCAAGCATTAAATATTTCTCTTTGTATCAAGAGCTGTTGTTTATTGCTTCTGCAGGCATTTTGATGCTTACTCTAGATAACTTGTTAGTGCAGATAATATGTAATCCATGGAGTAGATAGGAAAAGAATGTATAAAATAACAGAGATTTTGTTCTATTACCAGAATGAGTTTAGAATAACTCCACTTAAACTGTTATAATTCTAGGGCAAGGTCATGGTGTTAAGTGAGAGCTAAGTTTAACCCATGAATTAGAGTGACATCTGGGGTTAATCTGTGTGCAGTATGTGAGAGAGAAGAGTGTTGCTCTTGGTGGATTAGCTCATAGCTGAGAGTAATTAGTATTTTTTCTCTCTTGTTTTTAAAAATAATATAATAAATAACTGAATGGCTGCAGAAAAAATGCTTGATAGCAGATTAGCAAAAAGAGTAACAATGAAGAAAGTAAAACTGCATTTGAGCCATGTAGGTGATTAAGAAATTAAAATTCATAGTGGGAAATAGCATTTTGACTTGAAAATGAAGTTGCCTTTATCAAAAGAACAGTAAGTGTTCCACATTAAAGAGTTGGTCCTGGTCAGCTGTTAGTCATGTTCATCCAGAAGGGTGAATTGACAGCCAAAGAGGAGCAGCAGCTTTCACTGCGTGCAGTTACTTATTTCCTATTTCCTTTCAATGGTCTACACTGTGTATGTGATTATTTGCTCATAGTCCTTGCTTTGCTATTTTGGTGGTCAGCCTTATTCATGTATGTGCTATTACCCAAAGCTGACAAAAGGCAGTGCACGTGGTTAGCTTTGTGCTGGAAGCACCTGGGGTGTCACTACTGCAGTAGCAGGGGTTGCTAGATAGAATTTCATTACTTCATTTCTCCACTTGTGGCCCTCTTAGAGATACTAATCGCTTTCTCCTCCATAGGCAGGGTTTTATGGGTATTTACTGTACAGAAGAATTTGGCCCTTTTTTTTTAATTATTATTATTATTATTTTTGTCTGTATGCTCAAAGTGCGGCTTCTGTTAATGCATGAAGAGGTTTTAAGGGTGAATGTAATTATCAGTTCAAAGACAATGTACAAAATATATAGTCAGATTTTTTGATCCATGAATGAAATTCATAGGCCTTTTAAGATAAGTGATTCCCATTTCTTTCAACACTTCTTAGATCTCATTACCTTGTTAATTTCCCTGGCTTCCCCCTTTAGGACACAACTGAAAAAGGAAAGTAAATGTTCAAACTGTAAATGCCATATGTGAATGAAAAATGAAGGGGAAAAATTTTTTTAAATAACCAAACAAAAATTACTGTTCAAGTGTTAATATGTCCATCTGTTTGTTTGTTTGTTTGTTTTCCCCTTTCATGTCTTGCTATTAGGTCAGTCACCATCCACCTATTTCTGCATGCCATGCTGAATCTGTGAATTTTGCTTTTTGGCAAGGTAACTCTTCAGTCTATCATTTACTTTTACAGTGTTCTTAATATTTTCATTGTACATCTAACATGAAATATCCAGAAACTGGGAAAAGGTGAAATGCCCTCCTCAAATTGTGTTAGAATGGATTTGAGAATTGCTAACCTATACTTAGTTGCATGTTTCTTTCTTGGATGTTCTGCCATTATAAAGATGTTCCAACTTTTTTTTTAAAAAAAAAAAAAATTGATTATTCTTTTCATGTGCAAGTATCTTCATTTCCTTAAAGTCAGGTTTATTTTGGTGGGGTGGGAGTTCTTTAGTGAAGAGGAGTTGTATCTCAAGCTATTTATAAAACAAGCAATGTAGAACACAGCTTGATAAACTACTGGTTAAATCCTGAGCCTCGGCAGATCTTGTAAACCCGTTCTGAAAATAATTTCCAAAAATTAGCAAGGATAAATATACTTACGTTGTCTTTCTCTGCTGGCTGGCATTATTACAATTTGTACGATTTCGTGCTATTTGACTACTAACAATACGTTTCAAAAGATGTGTGGTGGAGCTTCATTTGCTGTGTAATGCTGGCAGAGATGTAAGCCAGTCAAAGTATCTGTGTGGTTAGATATTTTTGGAGTGTACACAGAACTTAATGCCTTTTAACTCAGTTAAAATCTTTCACCCAGAGGTTTGTCAATTCACGGTGTAGCCATATTGTAATCTTTAATTCTGCTGTTATTGACTCTGCTGGCTTGAATGTAGTTATGACAGATAGCACAGCTTTGAAATAACACTTCACTTTCCTACGCTCTCCTAAAATTTTTGCATGATCAAGTTGCACACTGGTTCCTAAGATGTTTCCCATGTACTGATCTCTGTGGTACAGCTTTGCCATTTATGAGAACATAGAACATAACACAGTCTGATAATACATTTTAACTGTTAAGCTCAGCAGGGTGTGCCTTTGCTCTTTCTCATTCAACTCTCTGCAGAGGAGAGAAAGCTTGTACAGAATTCAGCGCAACATCATCACACTCAAGGTAGTTTTGTATCTCTTATTGTGCGGTATAGGAATCACGATGGAACTGCTGTCACTAAAGATGCTGGCCCAGCAACAAACTTCAAAACCAAAAAAAAACAAAAGATCCTTCTCTCAAGTGATAGGAAAAGGATCATTTTTTCCACAAGGAATTTTGCCCTGTCCCCCATTCCAGACTTTGCAATGGTAGGCAGCTTGGCGTGGCACAGTCCTATCACTTCATATCAATTGGGAGATCTGTAATCTCCTAACTATGGTTCAAGCATCTGTCTCACTGCCAGCACAACAGCTTCCCCCCACAATTGCACAGGAAACAGTGCTTTGGGTTTCCTTTTGTTAGTACTCGCATCTTTCTGAGGCTAGAGATTAAGTTCTTCCCTCCTTTTCAGACTGGGCAGGGAATGGAGTTCCTACTGTCAAGTACAGCAAGGATACTACTCCTCTGAGCTCTGAAGTTACTATGACACTTACTGCCTGGTTATCTAGCCTAATTTAACTCCACCTCTTCTGCCATGTTTCTCTGTCTATGCTTCTTTCTCTTCCAGGTTTGTTTTTTTTTTTCTCAAATTTAACTAAACTTTCATTGATATTTCTCATCTGTTTTTGGAGAAATGACATGAGATGTGCTCACACCTTTCTGTGATTCAGACAAGATTTTAGAAGGCCAGTTAAACTCACAGAGGAAGTTGGACTAAATCCCTCTGCAGTTTTGTCCTTTGAAATGTTCTCTAGCTTCTTCACTGGGGATGTTCTTAGTTGTATTTTTGTATTTGAAATTCTGCTTTTGTTTTGGAAAGGTCTGCATTCATTTACTAGTAACTGAACTGCAGTGAAATTTTTGCTGTCTTATTCCTGTTATCTTTTGAAAAAGTCTGAGAGAACACTTTAAACCTCTGTTACTTTGCTATTTAAATAACCTGCAACGTAATGAAAAGAAAAAGCAACCAAACCATGTTTGAAGGTCCACAGCATTCTTTGAACACTTTTTAAGATGTTGCATTTTGTTATTTTGCATTTCTTGAAAATAAAGTGGATTCCAAAAATAGACTGACTCACCCATTCCTATGACTAAACCTGTCTGGTTTTTGTTCTCTTCCTGTTTCAGATATAAGATGGAAAAACAAATTCTGGGGAAAGTCCATGGAAATTGTTCCAGTTGGTACAACACATGTAACAATTCCAGCGTAAGTGCTGCAGTCTTGCATTGCTGCTCACATACATGCATGGACATGCCTCGTGCCTGCACGCACTGGAGCCACAGTTGCCCAGATTAGAACAAGCTATGCTGTGCCCTCTTAAACCTTTGGAGGAGTTGGTGATTATGATTTAGTTTAAAAAGAAAGAGAGGAGAGGGGGAGAAAAAAAAACAGCTCTTGGGGTGGGAAAACTGCACAGTAGAGGTAGCTGTGATTTTTTTTTTTTTATTTTTTTCCTTGAATATGGATTTGGGGGAGGGGCTGTTGTTGTTCCTGTCTTTTGTATCTATGTTTCTATGGACTCTAACACCATGGGGTCCTGGTGACTGCAACAACCTTGATTACTGCATAAATAATTATTCTAAGTGATAAATAGAACCAGCTGCATATCTGGTGTTTACTAGCCAAGGAAATAAGCAGACACTGTAGTCGAGTATTGATTAATTTATTATAATAATCTGAAGTGTTCTTATGCTGGTTGGTCAGAGTGCCTGTTACAGATCAACAATTAGGATCACTTAAAAGTTTGGCCTATATCCATCATATTTGCAGAACCAGAGGTTTAAAGGTTGAGTAGTGTTCCAATCAGTTCTGTTTTCCAAAGAGAGTCTACAAAATTAATTATTCTACTATCTGGAAGAAATAAAATAAATAAATAAATAAACCCCCTCAAGAACCTAGTACTCATCAGACTAAGCAACTCAGCATGCCTTGTTCTTTTAAGTGGGTAAAATTATGATATAGTAAGATAGTATCCAAGAGATAATATGTGTTCTTAGCAGCTCACCTAAGCTGTGGAGTGAAACGTCTTTAGGATGTGAGTGGGGATTCAGAGGCAAGGTAAGATTAAGGCCATAGATTAGGGTTTATGGTGGGTTTATGAACTGGAAAATAATCTGATTCATACGTGGTCCCCATGAACTGTTTTGTGTCCCTGTGTATCAGATATAGCATTGGATACAAAAGGGTATTGAGGCTATAGGTAAAAATGATGCAAGGTTCTGTAAAGTAAAGGTTCTCTTTAGAGCAAACACAGTATTTTTAGCAGGCAGGATAGAGCCTGAGACCTGCAGGTAAGGGCAAGAAAATAAGGTACTGTGGGGTAAATTGGCCACCTGTCTGCTAGTCTGTAGAAACTGTCCTTGTGCATACTCTTCCAATGCAGCGAGTGAAAGCAAGTGATTAAGGAGAGGTAAAGAAAGATTTTAATATCCTCATGGGATGTGTGTGAGGCGGTTGTTATGGGGAAACTGATGCTTTGTAAGTTTATCTCTTACCTTACTGGTAGCAACTTGACTATCAATAGCCAGAAGAAATTATAGAATATATATCTTCATAAAACATTCATTTTCTTGAAGTTTGATAAAGCTGATTTATAAGAACATCTACTTATTTAAAAAAAGATTAATGTTCTATTACCTATTGGTATTTGTTCATCTTTCCCTGTCTGCTGTCCTCCAGTGTGCAGCTGCATCCGGTGAAAACTTTTGCTCTTGCAAAATGAAGTCCACACATAGGTTCATTATAGGTTCATCATAGCTCATTCTACTCAGTAAGTTTTTTGATGACTCCAGTGGCCCATGTCCTTGTGTTTTTATCTGACACTGTGTTACCAGCTGTAAAATGGGCATTTCAGCCACTACTTTTGGAAATATTAAACTGGCAAAGAGAAAAAAGTAAACTGAAAGAAAAACTAAATTTAAGACCCAAGTTTATAGCAGCAGTGAAAAGGGGTTTCTGGGAGATAGCATTGTTTTCATAGGGTTTGCTTTTGACAAGGTGTGGGACAAGATGATGAGGCATTGCAGGGGAAAAAAAAAAGTTTTGATGGATTTTCTCTAATTAAGATCTTTGTGGGGTTTTTTGTTTGTTTGTTTGTTTTAATTATTATTCTTTATTTTCCACAAGTTTGAGCTCACTTGACCATGGCATGAGATTTTCCTTACGTGTATTTCTCATACAGTTTCAAAGACCATTTTGCATGGAACAAGGTGACATCTTGCATCCATAACATCTTAAGTGGGCAAAGATGGATTGAACACTACGGAGAGATCATCATGAAAAATCTTAATGACGACACTTGCCACTGCAAACTGACTTTTATAAAGGTAACCACAATAGTAACCACAGCAGTGTTGGCAGTGCTTTTTCTACCAGACGGAGCAGTGGGTGGATGCTGTCTGCTGAAGCTTAGTACGATGGCTTACAACCTGTATTTTCCTCCAGTTCTCTTGTAATTACCTGTGATTCTTTGAGAAACTCTGAAGGAACTGCTGCTCACGAGGTTAGTCAGACAAGAAAGAGAACTAACAGCTTTGTCAGGTGATTCCTCTGGAGATGCAGAAACGTATGAGTGTCGTCATGGTTTAGGGTCAGGGCAGCCTGCTAGACCTGTAACAGATGCTCTCTCTTAACCTCCCTCCCTCCCCAAAGGGGAAGAGAAGGGGAATAAGAGAGACAGATGTATTGATTAGATAAGGGAACTAGAATAGATTTAATGAAAATGAAAGTAATAATAATAAAAATTGAATATATACAACACAGGTATCAAACCCACCTCCCCATCACTGTCACCACTGATGCTGTGGAGCAGACACTGGAAGAGTACGACACTGGGCCCAGTGGATCCTGTGTTCAGGAGCTGGATTCTGATACTGGATTCAGCACACAGGTCAGGATCAAAGGCACAATGGTCAGAGTCCTCCTTGGATGCCAGCCACAGAAGAAGCAAGAATCACTTACTCTTGTTGAACCTCATGAGGTTCACCTGAGCCCACCTCTCCAGCTTGCCTAGGTCCTTCTGGATGACATCTCATCCCTCTGGTGTATTGACAGCACCACTCAGCTTGTGTCATCTACAAACTTGCTGATGGTGCACTCGAACTCAGTATTTATGTCTTTGATAAAAATGTTAAACAAGACAGGTCCCAGTACAAACCCTGAGGGGCACCATTGTCACTGCTCTCCATCTGGACTTTGAGCCATTGACCACTACCCTCTGGATGTGGCCATCCAGCCAATTCCTTATC
>JANHFX010006504.1:1994-31381 GCA_027560015.1 Chloroceryle amazona
TCCCGGTCTAGATCCCGCTCAAGGTCCCGAGGAAGAAGGTATTCTCGCTCACGCAGTCGGAGTCGCGGTAGGAGGTGGGATTCTGGTTGTTGTGTTTTTATTCTTCTTCTTACTCCTTCTGCTCCTCCCTTCTCTCATTTCTCTGAAAAGTAATTTTTTTTATTATTACTTTTATTTTGTAGATCAAGGTCAGCTTCTTACCGCAGGTCCAGGTCAATCTCTCCTCGTAGGTATAGATCATTTTCACCCCGCAGATCTCGGTCTGGTTCTTTAAGGAGATCAAGGTATGTGTTTTCTGCTAAGTCCACAACATTGTTGAAGAGAACGTAGCTGTTACTAAGATCCATGTGTTGGCAGGAACATTTACGGCGCTACTTCTCTGAGAGCTAATGTGAATGCTGTTTTTGAAGTTAAAAACTTCAGTATGTAGTTTAGGAACTACTATTTCTGAGATTTGTTTATATTATACCAAAGTTACAGCACTGATTTATGGTCTAGGTTTCAGGTCTGTGGTTATAGAGAGTGGTTCTGCTTAGCCAGGGCAGTGGGATTTCTTAGATGTATGTTAGCTCTGGCTAAATGTATTACAGCTCTCTAATAATCAAAACTAGTAGCTCCAACAAAATTTCCCGAGGTCAGTACTGTAACAGGCAAAGAATACTCTCTCAGCTGTATGAATTATGTAATATTAGTTGAGGTTTCACTGCCTTTCTCCCTCCCCCCCCATAGGTCCAGGTCCAGATCACGCTCAAGGTCCCGGTCTGTTGTATGGCCTCGAAGCAGGTAAGATGTTGTTTTGATTCAAACCAGTTATGGTTTGTTTTTCTTCCCCAGTGGAGTTTGTCCAGAAGGGGTTTAGAAGATTGTGCAGCATAGCAATGTTCACACTTAACATTAATAATTTATGCCTTTTCACATAACAAAATAGTAGTTGATTTCTTGTAATAAACATGTATTTGTTTTGGTCTGTGGCTGCTCTATGTAGTTTATATATACGTGACCATAAACAAAGGATATGTATGATTTAAGGTCTGTGGAGAGAAGTACTGAAAACAATGTAATGCCTATACACATGGAGAATGCTTGACCTTGTGTCCTGCAGAAAATGCTGCTAAGGTTTTTCTTGGTGTGTGTTTTTGTAAATTCCAAATGCTGGTGGTGGAGGGGGAGAAGAAGGTGGGGAGAAGGTTGCCACTATTGCCTGAACTCTCGCTTAGAGATTTTCAGCTTTGTCAGTTCATTTCTGAGAGTTAGATCAAATTAAATTGCTTTAGTGCTAAGATCTACATTACCTGGGATAAGATACTTGACTTCAGAGGTTTAGAGGGCTGAATGAACAGGACCGTGTGCTACAAGTAGTGTTTTGAAGGACTTCTCTGACACATAGCCCTGGTTTGGGAGATCTGGATGTTTTCCATTCTGAAATGGAAGCTGAGGAAAATTTGTATAGCTTAAATGTTCCTATGTTATTTTTGTCCTGTATTTCCACCCTTCTTTCAACTAAGACACCACAAAGGATACAGGAAAATGCAATGGACATGACTGTTGATAAGTAGGAAGAAGATGTCTTTTGTTTTGCAATAGAATGGAGGAAGATAAATGGTTTTTAGGTGTCTGCCTGCTACTTTAGGGTTTGCACATTGAGCCGTTAAGGCTGGTGATTATTATTATTACTAGAGCTGTCCTAAATTACTACTTATACAGGCCTGTAATGCAGGAGATGACTAGCCAGGCTCAAATTGCATGCTGCTACTGTGGAAAATTGTGGATACTGCTGGTGTCGCTTGGTGGCTTCTGGTTCTGGGGCAGTCATGTTCCTGCATGAAAGACTTGATCCTCTTACTGAAATTTCTGAGGAATGTCGACTTTGCATAAGGCTGCAGTTGCATTGGTGAGAAGGGGTAGTTCAGGAGTGGAGTTACAGAAGCTCTGTGAAAGCTTCAGCCAGTGCTGGTCCACTGCTAGTACAACAAAATATTGGTTCACAACGTGGTGCTGCTTCTAGAACTTTTGATCTGCAGTCCTGCTTTGTTGCTGTGCCTCTTGGAGGATTTGCCAGCAGTTCTTGTAGTAAAATGATGCTCTTGTGTGCTGCCTTGCAGTAATGCCTACCAAAGGAAGTCACGCTCACTCAAAACGCAAGTTCTGTCTAGTTGTGAGCAGCTCCATCCTGTAACAAAATTGCTGGCTATAGTGTTAGAAGCTGTGAGGGAGGATGGCTCAGCATGGTCCCTGGGAACGTTTCAAAGCAGTGTCATGTAACTTGGGTCAGCAGTGTCCATGTGGTATTTCTAGAAGTTGATAGGCAAGGTAAAGGTGAATCTTGGTTGCTCCTTAAAACCATTTATAAGCAGAAATAAAACTGGTGTTTCTTAATTTTTGGACAAGCCTGTTAAATAACTATCTTGAACACTGGGCTTCCTGTTGTTCAGTAATACCACGTGCCTGAATTCTGACACTAGGGGGACAAATGTTTTATGCGTAATAGCAAATACTTGAGTTGGTACATTAATGTCATAAACATGGGAGGAAAGTCTCACCAAGTAGGTTTTAATTCAGAAGATGAACTGGGAATATTTTGCACATTAGCCAGGTACCGGGGGAAAACTGAAATGCTGTTTTCCTTGGGGTAACTGATGAATAAGTGGTATGATACTTTGAATAAAAGTGGCACTGGGAACTTGATCTGAAGAATGCATCAGATCTTCAGCCCACACATTCTTACCTGTGGCTGACTCCAGGCTGTTAATGTGCTAGTAGAAGATTGTCCAAGATGGCACTTGAAAATACTCTTCCCTTTATGGAAGGGATACTTGCAGGCAAGGAGGTGGTCTTGGGGTCTGGTACAAGATCTTCTGTTTTGCAAAAGTGGTAGCAGAAGCTTTGCTGGGGAGCTTCTTGTGCTTTTACTCTTGCCTTCTGGTAAGTGGGTTCTCTGGAATAAGAGCTAAAGGATTCTCCTCGAATGTCACAAGAAAAGCCTGCAGCACCGGAGCCTTCCTCTCTGCCTTGTGATGCCGTGTAGTGTGAACTTTCTGGGTTTGCGATTTACATTGTATGTGCATGCCACTGGCTGCTTTGCTGAGCTTTGTTTTTCTCCTGTTGTAGGTCTGGGTCCCATGGTAGGTCTAAATCTGGCTTACCTGCTAAAAGGTGAGCGTATAAATACGAGTAGCACTCAGGTGCTTTTTTTGTTGTTGTTGTTGTTGTGATTGAAAATTTCTGCTTGGACCAGTATTTCAGTTGCACACAGGAGAGGTTTTTTTTTCCTTGTTTTTGTTTTGGGTTGGTTTTTTTGTTGTGTTTTTTTCCTTGTTTGTTTTTTTTTTTTTTCTTTGTTGATAACTGGTTTTAAAATATTTTTCAGACATTTTTATGTAATTTTTCCTTATATCTGTTTTTTGTTGTTTTTTTTTTATGAGTTGTATGGCTTTGTTTCTGGTTTCGTGTTTTGGTTGTGGGGTGTGTGTGGTTTTTTGGGTTTTGGTTGGTTTTTGGGAGTTTTGTGTGGGGGTTTGTGTGGTTTTGTTTTTGATAAAGGTTTTTGTATAACCCAGGATTGTGACAAAAAGTAATTTTGACAGGATTTTGGGTATATCTTTCCCTACCTTTGATGTCAGCTCTTTGTAGTTCTCAGTCTTCCTCACTGTCCTCTACTTGATTCACTGCAGGATTACTGTGATAATTTCATAGCTGCTTTGAAGCTGTGTGTTGCTCTTTTCCTGAGGGCTCTGGCTTTTGGCAGTTTTTCTTGTCAACTGCAGCTTCTTGCTTAAAGTAATTTGGTATACTTGCTATCAGCAGAGTTAAGGGTCGTGTCTTTTAACGTATTTAACAAACCAGCCTGTTCTTAGTGGTTTTTAAATGGTCAGCAGTGGTTACAGAGTGTATGCAGGTTAACTACATCAATTTCTTTTTTTTCTTTCCTTTTTTTTAACAGTCGCTCAAAGTCCAGATCACCATCGCCAAAGAGAAGGTAGGAATATCTTAAAACTGAAGTGTGCCATACAGTTACATAAAGCTGGTGTCTAGAGTGGTTGCTGTAGAAGTTGACTTGTGCAAGGTTAAAAGCTTGAAGTTTTTTTACTTGGCTTAATTTGTGAACTATGAAAAGATTGTTATGGGCACTTCCTCGTAGTCACCACTTCATGTTAATAACTCTAAGGTAGCCTACTTTAATCACATTTTAAAGGATGACTGAAAATTTGGGCAAATTATCTTAAGCTTTATGAGGAATTTAGAATTTGGGGTAGAAGTGAGTAATATAAGGTATGGAGCAAATCAAGAATAATGTGGTAGGATTAAATTCCTACTGGTGGCTCCTTGCAGCTGCCTTGCACTCAGTTGCACAGCTGACAACTTTTCTTATGCACTGTGGAATAAGATTATCAAGTTTTCCTATGTAAAGAGAAGTAGGTGCTGGAATTTATGTAGTCTGCCTCATGGCCAGTCCTAAACTGGAGCTGTGTAGGTTATGGCAGATGAAGCCAAGGCGAGCAGACTCGATGTTTCGCCTAGCTGCGGTAGCTGATGTTTCTTATTTTGCCTGGACTCTTCAAGCTTAAAGCAGTTGTTACTTACAAAGGTGTCAAATCTATACAGTCTTCTCATTCTTCATGAACCAGAAATGAAAAACAGTGCAGGGAGGGATGTAATGGGGGGGGTGTGGTGTGCTCCTCATCAGACGGAACCTGGGGTTGAATGCAGTTTGTGTTGGTTTTGCTGCAAGAGTTGCTTTTAATCTTTTTTTTTTCCCTTTCAGTCACTCTCCATCAGGAAGCCCTTGAAAGAGTTCAAGTCTTGAAAGAATAGATTGAAATTTAAAAAGTTTAAGAAGAAAATTTATTTTGTTTACATTATTATAAGGGATTTTGTGGTGTCTTTATAAATGTAAGGGCTTAGTCCTAGAAGGCTGTTTCTATTGACTTAACAATTGGCATGAAACTTTTAAAAGTCTTATTAGTAGACTAAAGCAACACACTTCTGTTAACATTCTGTGATCTGGAAATGTTGGGCTTTTTTTATTGGTGCATTAAAATAAACTGTGCATTTCTAACTAAGAAATATCTTGTGATAACCCTGCTGTTTCTGTTAATATTTGGGCAGCTGAAGCAGGTCAGATGCCACTGTGGTGAAAAGCAGGAGGCAGGCTCTTTACAGGCACTTAGGAACTGAGTATAGTGCAAGCAGCGGGTCAGTGGCTGTCCTGCAGGTGTGTGCCTGTTGTAGGACTTCATTCCTACAGAGCACTAATTCGAGTGAAGTGTTGCCAGTACCAGCTGCCACTTTTACTGTTTGGTCTTGAATGTTACGCTGATCTGTACCTTGTGGTTTTATTTGCACCTTCTTGGAGCTCAGTGAAGCTGAAAAACCTATCTGGAGATGCTTGTACACTTGGTGATTTGACTTACAAAAATGTCTGCAAAGGGCATTAACAGCTGGGAAAAACAAGGAATGTGGGATGGCTGGTCTGTCTGTCCTCTTGATTAAAGGACCAGTGAACTCACCTGAAGGCATTTAGAACACTTTTGGAATGTAAGCTATTGAAGTAAACATTTTTTTATCAATCTTGTTTTATGTCCTGGGTGTCCAAATACTGCTACTGCTATGTGATACTTTTGAATTGGAAATTCTGGTACAGGGGATTATACATTTAGATAATACTTTTAGGAAATTGTGGCTTTTCTCACAGATGAAACGTCACAAGCAGAACCCGCAGGTCATGTTTAACTAGCAGAACATTTGAGGAATGACTGTCCTGACTTGGTCTGCCACATCACATCTCCTCTGGTGGTAAAGAGTGACGAAGGAGCTCACTGCTTTCCTGATCAGTTGCTATGATAAACTAGTGCTAGGTATGTGCCAGTTTGATTTATCTTTGCAGCTGATAATGGCTATTACCAGACTACTAAGGAACTCTTGAGTACCATATGTCTTAATTACAGTATCTTCTGGCCTATAGTGCTGTGTCTTGCAGGCCAGAGAGGAACAGTAATTCTCTCGGGGCTTCTGATTTGTTAGCAGAGGGTAGGGTAGGTATTCTACTGCTAGAGCACTGCAGCTGTGCATGGGCACCCAACCCAAGCTTTTCAGATGAATTTTGGTCATAGTTGCTTTACAAGATGTCCAGGTATTAAAAGAACGGTAACAGTCCCCTATACATGGTTTCACAATTGCTTCCTGTGTACTACAGCCTGTGTTTGTCTTGTCCCTCCTCTTCTTCCCTGTGTTTGTACATTACAGTGCATTGGTGCTTAGTAGGCTAAGTGGCTTCCTTGATGATGCTGCCATTAATATTTTGTCATAATCACAGTCCATTATAAGCTGCAGAAGAGGAAGCTGGAAGCAACAGCATTAAACTAAGGTGACCCAGAAGCTATTGCTAAACACTGCTGGGGAGAGTATTTATTGGGTTCCCTGCCCCATGGCAGTAAAACTACCCCATGGCACAGTGCTTTTCAAGGTGATGGGGGAGGGGGGTGTAGCTTTTCTCCCCTCTGTACTCCTGAAGCAAGCTGACTACAATAAACCTGGAGACTAAAACTCTTTCTAGTGATACTTTTCTTTTTCAGTTGTTCCGCTCAGTATTAGAAGAAAGGGGTAGGTTGGGACTTGGGGGGTAGGAGGGCTACTCGGGGCAAGCTTTGGTCAGCAGCAAGATGGAGGAGGTTGGAGAAGGAACCACTTGCTCTTCAGCTGCTGCTTGAGGTGGAGGTGGCTCTTCCCATACCTTGCAGGAAGGCCTATGGTCTCTGACAACAGCACTACCACTGCTTGGTGTTTGCCATCTGTATTTAATTTGGTCTCATCTTTTAATAAGAGACTGCTGTCTTAAAGAGTGCCAGTTTTACTGTGGAGGGCTTGCCATGTGCTATTGGGGAGCACAGCAGCCCAGCTTCAGTTCTGCCTCTGCACTTCACCTGGGGGACTGGACTGGACTGGCTTGTCCTATCAGTCATTTTATAGTATTTTATGCCTTTATTCTTAAGGAGAACTGGAAAGTTTGGATGGACTGGCACTGGTTTCAGGGGCTGAAGGAATTGTAAAACCACGGTGCCTGGTCCATGAAGCCAGGTTAGTGCATATGCAATTGTCATAGAACGATGTGGGGTGGAAGGGACCTTTTAAAGGTCATCTAGTTCCAAACCCTCTGCAGTGAGCAGGGACATCTCTAGATCAGGTTGCTCAGAGCCCTGTCTGACCTGACCTGGAATACTTCCAGGGATGGGGCATTGAACACCTCTCTGGGCAACCCGGCCAGTGTTTTACCACCCCCACTGTAAAAATTGTCATTGTTGTAGTCTAAATTAACACCATTACTCCTTGTCCTGTGGCAACAGGCTCTGCTAAGATGATACTTCCCATGTTTTTTACAGGACCTATATAAGTACTGAAAGGATTCAGTGTTTCCCCGTAGTCTTCTCTGGGTTGAATGACCCCAAACCTCAGCCTTTCTTCATAGGAGATCTTTTTTATGTCCCTCCTCTGGACCTGCTCCAAGAGGTACAGACCACTATAATATATATATATATGTGACCCTATAAATACTGGTCCTGAGTGAGGCTCATGGGAGCTCTTTGGGATCTCAACAGGCTGTCTCATTATCTCCCCATGAGCTGGGACACCTCTCAGGTCTCAGTCTGACTGGGTAAAGCTGACAAAGGAACTCACTGTCCACCCAAATTTATCTGTAGAAAGATACCATCTTACTGTCTATAACTGTATATAGCTGTATGTGTATGTGGGATTTGCTTCTGCTTAGGAACTTTTGTGGAAGCTTACCTGAATCATTGCATTTACTCTAACTGGTTTGTTGATAAAGCATTGCTAGCTTACATCTTGGGATCGCTCAGGGGAACTTAGTGTTGTACCTAGGGAAGAGTCATACAGTCTCTGCTTGAGCACTAGCTTCCATCCAAAACAACACTCCCTCAGGGTTGAGAAGTCATTTATTCAAGAGGATATACTTTGAAAGTGCATGGAAGGCTGAGGTGAAGAAGGGAATCTGTTCCTATTTCATTCCACAGCCAGCCTGAACAGAAGCAGAATTTGCTTACCCTGATTGGCATGACTCTCAGAAGCAACACGCTAACAGTCATACAGAGTTTATATCTGACACCACGCTCCATCTGCCTCTGCAGTGCTTTAATAGCCTACCCCAGGATTCCTAGGCCTTAAATGCTTTTCACTAAACATCAGGAAGAAAAAAAAGCAACAACAAAACAAAACCCAAACAAAAAAACCCAACCCAAACATCCAGGGGTGTAGCTACAGGAGTGTGATGCTATTGTTCACCAACATTAAACTGTGGAACTAGTTTAGCCTTCTGCAGTTTAACATACCTGCAGAGACCATTCTACTGCACTGGTGTGTTGGCTTTGGTACTCCCGTCAGCTTCCTCATAGAAAGGTGTTGCTGTTGAAACTGCT
Organism: Chloroceryle amazona; assembly: GCA_027560015.1. Lineage (NCBI taxonomy): Eukaryota > Metazoa > Chordata > Aves > Coraciiformes > Cerylidae > Chloroceryle > Chloroceryle amazona. The sequence goes on from JANHFX010006504.1 coordinate 10,424, forward strand.
TCTACAAACACATTAAGTGTTGACAAAATCAAACTACTCCTCAAATGATGAGTCTCACTCTGCCCATCCCTCCTTATCCCCAAGGCTATTCCTAGGCAGGGCTGGTGGTAGAGCCAGTGTTTTACACATAACAGGAAAGTTACTTCACTTAAGGCACTTGCTATCATTTGCAATTGCTAGTACATGAAGAAGCTTAGCTGTAGCAGTGCTGAGCACTGCAGTTAAGCACTGTCAAAGGGAAGAAGTAATAGTTCAGTATCGCCACACTGGTGGAGGGGTGTGCTACCCAGAGCAGGAGTTTGGCTAAATGTTTGCAGAAGTGGGACTTAATTGCAGCTGTGCAGTGTGGCAAGAGGACTACTACCTCCTAGAGGAGTGAACAATACCACCCCGCCAAGGATCCATTCATAATGTATTCAAGAGTGTCTCAGCTGGTTTACTTTTTGACAGTGCAGTAGGGCTGGGAAAGCCTGGCTTTCAGGAGCAACATCCACACTCCTGCAGTTTTACACTAACCACAGCAGCCTGCACTGATCCCACATCTTACTCCATCTGATTTGGTACAATCTCCTCAGCAGAAGATGCTCTCTAAATCTATTTTATAACCCCTTGACACTACTCAAAAGATGTTTATTTTTTTAAGGGCTTTGGGTTGAACCATAAGCAAATTGATCCCTGGTCAGCAGACTGACTACTTAAACTCCTACATTTTGGCAAAGATGTTACTTAAATCCATTTGGGAGCAGCTTATCATGTCCCATGCTGCCTCCAGACATCACTATTTCAGGAAGCAGTGAGGTAGCAGGTATTTTTGTGCCAAGAAATCACCACTGTGTGTATAACCTCATGAAACTTTACTTTCTTACTTGGAGGTTTCTATTCCTCGTGTAAGATTTGTCATTTTCCCATTTTTTTCCAGCATGTACTGTCAGCCACCTTACTTTCAACAAGTGATCTCTCTGCAAGTGAAAGAAACCCCCAAAACCATAAACAAAAAATGCCCAAACTTGTCAATAGTACAGTTGCCAACTTGGCTCTTCCAGAGATCGGCACCATGTTTTGGGACAACAAATACATCAAGATACTGATGTTACTTAGTCTGTTCTCAGGCAGTAGCAAACAGCAAGTCATTGTAGAAGGCCATTCTCATGTTACTGCGTGGTCACAAGCTTTACAATCATGCCAATGATCCGAGATCCACGGGGGCACATGCATAAATCCATGCTGGGATTCTTGATTTTATCCTGCAGCAGCTGGTCTAGTTCACAGCGCAGCTCCTTCACCAGCTCCGCCACCTAAAACACATGGTAAGACCCAAGAGATAAGTGTGAAGCTCGTGAAATGCATCTCCTGCATTCTAAGCACACGCACAGTTCTGCAGCACCCCCAGGATTCTCCCTCTTCCTTACCTGATGAGAGGCAGCCACAAACCGAATCCATCCATCATCAAGAGAAATTACAAATTCTCCTTTCTGCAGCTGCATGTGGACCTGCCCACCTCCCAGCAGGACCAGCGGGTACACTGACACCATACTGCAGTCTCGAATGAACACACGGCTCGTCTTGATTTTCTCGTGATATACCAGGTAGGGGCTCTCAAAGTGCCTCGTCTGGAACAGCAACACAACATCCTAATTAAAATGCCACATCTCTTCCTGCTTGCTCAGGTAAATACAGGCCTGCCTCTTCCACAAAGGCCTCCTCTGCCTCTTCTAGGGTTGCAAAGTATGGCAAGTGTGCCTAAAACACACCCCCATGACTAACAGACTCTCTATGACCCATAAGAGCTGCCAGTTACTTTGCCAGTTGGATAACTGGCAGCCACTCTTGCTCCTTCCTGCTTTGCAGTGAGCATATAAGTCGTCAGCTAATTTCATCAATGTTGGCTCAAGGCTCCGAGTTTCATACTAAGGACACTTTCAGGTGCATATTTGTTAGGCTCTTTCAAAGCAAGAATGATGAATAGTTCAAAGTTTTTATAATACAAATAGGTGGTTAATGATTAAACACCATTTTTTTAAAGCAAATAATTTATATCCTGGAAAAACAATGAATCATCAAATATGGAGACAGACTTTATGAGAAAAAAAAAATCCATATATCGTGGCAGAGAAATAAGAGCTCTCATCTTATTAGCTATTAAGCTGGAAAGTAAATTAAACTTCAAAGTCTGAGGACCCACAAAACCAAACCAGAATACATCCCTGAATTATTTAACAATAGCTAATATTTCAGCCTAGGGGAGGGGTGGTTGGGAGAAGTCATTTACATGTATGAAGGTGCTACACACGTGCAGTCTCAGTACACAGAAGCAGCCAGGGAAGCATTGCAGCTGCAACATTTTTGCCTGCAGCTCTGCAGCCCCAGCTTAAAAAACGTGAACTGGGGGGTTACTTCATCTGCTAATTCCACTCCAGAGGCTGGAGTTTAACTGTGTGTCAAAGAGGACACTCATAACTCACAAACACACCATTATTTACAATTCTAACATGGGTTATTCAGTAATGAAGATTTTTTTTTTTTTTAAACACCAACACAGACCCTCACTATGATCTCAGCTGCCCAAGCAAAGGTGATTTCTTTTATATAAAAGAGCATGCTTTGCAGAAAAGAAGAATCCTGACCTGATAATTCACAGATGAAGGGTGAATGTGAACATAACCATCATTTTTAGTAACGAACTTCAGCTCTTCTGCTTTTGGTTGCATTTTGACTGCTCCTGTACTGGTCTTCTGGTATTTGCCCTCTGGCTTTTTCACCTGTGTGGTAAGATAAATAGTTATAAAATCTGCTGCATCAGAAAATCTTTTTAACTTAAGTTTTAATTTTATCAAAACCAGAAATTCTAAAGTAGTAACATATCAAGTCACTAGAGACAGATATAACACTCCAAGTGCTGTCTAACCCTGACTCTTCATTCCTCAGCCTTCTAAAAGCTGTAATTTAAGGTAGCTTCTTAAGAACATTTGCTGCTGGCTTCCATGTGACACTAAAGTCAGCCTGTAGGAACAGCAGCAGCCTCAAGCAGTACAACCTGGAGCTCGGCTGCCTGGCTCCAACACTGTAAGCAGCAAGCTTTTGCAACTCAAGCCAGGCTCAAGGCTGCCACAATCATCCCAGACTGGAAGCAGGCTGTGTGGATACGCTAGAGAGTAGAAGGTAAAACGAAAAAGCATTTTTTTACCTGGACAACGTTGGGATACAGTGCAGCACACAACATAGCTGAGATCAGCTTGATGTTCTCTGCATTTGAGTTTGCCTGTGAAATTAATGCATGCATTAGGTATTCTACAGGTAAGTCTGTAAAAGTAAAGCCCTGCTTCTGGAATGATTTAATTCCTGAAACTGGCTTACTTTTATAGCTGCACTGCTGTGCTTTATAGGGGAGAAACAGTTACTGCTCCTGAAGACTCAGGCTAGACCTGGTCTGGGCTACCCCACTATCAATGAAGCAAACTGACCACCAACTATCTTGATACAGTTTGTGCCAAACCTAATTATTCCCTAATGATTGGCTACCAAGCAGCTTGCCCCAAAACAAAGCAAGTACAAGTTGTCCCAGTGCACAGTGAGACTCTACAACTACCAAACCCTTACCACTTCATCGTGTAGCCCTAGGAGATCTCTGGCTCTGGAGATACTGCTTTCTGCCATGCTGAAATACTTAATTTCCAATTCTGTGATGTAATTCTGTTCCCAAAATAAATTTGGCACTAATCCCAACACTCAGGCTAGGTCATGAGTCAGACCCGTGCCCTTCCACTACTTGCTGACTTCTAACATATCAAAAGAGCAGTGTTTCACTGTTTCAAAAGAGCAGGTTTCAGCTCACTTCCACAAGTGGGTCTGTTCTTCCTGGGCACATAAGGCCTTGTGCAACTGAGTGCATACAATGTACAGGTAGGAGCTGCCAGTGTAAGATTACAAAGCCAGGCCCACAAATGAAAAACCACAACGTGCTTTTAGAGCACTGAAATGCTTTTAATTACCTCTTCTCCTGTGGCATCCAACACACCATCGCCTCCTTGGGACCACTTCTTCTCAATGTCCCTGGCTCTTAATCCCTCCTTCACAAACCCAATGTCAGAAAGCAGCTCTGTGAATTGCCGTTTCAGACTGGCAATTTCCTACAAACAGACAAAGGGCTGTGATGGGTGATGCACAGAGCTAGAAGAATATTCACCAGTTGTTTATTCTCATCACTAGGACTCTGCCAACGTTTCAACCAGTCCTTCTGCAAGGCCACAAAAACTGACTTACCTGAAGAACTCTCCCTGACAAAAAGTTCTCTCTGCAGTAGTTGTAGCTAGCCTGAGAGCCCTCTTTGATACTTAAACGCCATCCCTAAATGAGAAGATGGGAGGAAACCTTTAATAAAATATTTTGTCTTGCATTTCAAGAACATCACAAACCTCTGAGAGAGACTGATGACTTTTAGCTCACCTTATAGGCCTGCAGAAGAGCCAGGTAGTCACTGTTTCCCACTGCAAACTCCAGCTTCTTCTTTTTTGCTTCTTCCCTTTTATCCCATGGTGACACCTAGACAGGCAGTAACAGATCAAGCGTGTTCTTCCCCTCACAACTTAAGACAAGCCATTGTGAGAGCTCCATGGCACATAATTGGTATTTTCACAGCAGCTCACAGGTCAGAATGCAAACTTTCTCCATAGTTAACAAAATATGAGGCAGTCAAAAATGCCTAATCAAGAGCAGAGCACCTAAGTTTGTTGCCCTAACTACATGAGACCCAAAGGTAAATTTGTGATTGACCAGCTCACAGAGAATATTTTATTTTGGGCAGTCCTGTCTGTAGCTGCAGAATGCAGAGTCATGAAAAACAGCACCTGACAAATCTTAGCAAGTTAACAGAGCTGAAGCTCAAGTGAGAATGCCTGTAATAGAGAAGAGCACAGTAAATCTAAAAGCCACATGGGTCTGAGAGGGAGAGAAGGTGATAGCAGCTCAGGGTGTTCAAAAAGTTGAATTTAATTTATTCTATATCAGCATATAGAAACCTATAGCACTTGAAGTCAAAATGCTGTAGAAAATGCGCAATAAGCATATGGAAAACAATATGCAATTAAATAACTGGAAAAATTTCCAATTCTTTCACGACTATCCTCAATACAAACTATTTGCACTACTAACAATAGCAATCAAAACTACAAGAAAGTCTGACTTTTCATGCAAGTCTGTACACTGCAGTAGAAGTTTAACAACAGTAAGAGCACCTTACAACACAGCTGAATCAAAAAGCCAAAGTAAAAGCAAACTGACACTCAAACTGAACTCTGCATTCACAGCTCGGACACGTCACCTTAATCATTATCACCTTTTTGTAATTATTTCTAATTATTATTTCTAATTATTTCTAATGGCTTCTTATATTACCATTCGTTTTCAATTTTTACACTAAATTTGGACAAACTGGTCTGTCTGTACTTAGTAGTTTTAATTTGAACTTATATCCACTCTGTTCCTACTGCTTATTCATAATACAAATAACATTCTTGTGGCTGCTGCATGGATTTGGTCTTCTGCCTTTAACTGGACTTTTTTAATAGGCACTGCATTAACATAGAAACAATATAGGCTAAAAAGGAAAATTAAAACACTCGAATGTAGTACACTGCAAGTTACAACAGTTTTTTGCTGCTGCATGAGAACATACCTCCTTCAAAGCAGGTACTTTTAAGAATACTTACAAAAGGTGACTTAAAGGCCAAACTGGCTGCTATAGTTAGTGCAGGATCTAGGCAGCGGAAGATGGTGCCAAACAGCATTAGCTTGCCAATCCTGACATCAACAGGCAGAGAAGCCAAGTGATATCCCAGAGGGGTAAGCTTTTCATCTGGAGTTAATGCTCCCAAGTCTTGTAGTCGCAGCTTTGATGCTCGCAGAGACTCCGTTTTAGGGGGCTCTATTAGTCGTGACAGGACAGAGTGAAGACTCTGTGCAGAAAACATCTCCAGAATCTTAATTCTTAAGGTGAAGGGAAAAAACAGAAAGAGGAGGGAGAGAGAGGAAGAGTCAGGAAGCAATGTGAAATTATGGCTGGGGGGCAGTGTACCTCATCCAGCCTCACAGAGATCATACAAACAGATTCCTATTTAGAACACTGGGGTTTAAAATAAATTGTTTACTATTAAAAAAAATCCCATTGTTTCATTTCCTTTTAGTACAAATGGATGCAGAAGGAATGGAAGAGCCTCTTCATTTATGTGCTTGATCCCGGTTGTGGCTTTACTGCACTAAGCTACACAGAAACACTGCAGAAGAGTTTACAGCATGAAAAGACAAATATCAACTGTGGGTCTGGAGTAAAGGAATGCAACTGTCTTCTCCAGTGATGAGTGATCTGAGAGCCTTATCTTTTTTTCCTGGCATCAGATAAGAGCTAAGGAATGTGAAGAAGGATAAAGAATTGGTGGAGGGTGTGATTAGGAGGTGTGATCAGAGGGGGCTGTGGATGCAGAAGCAATGTGATAGTAAGATCAAAGCAACCAGTCAGCTCCAGAGTCTTAGATCTCCAGAGTAAGTTTCTTGGTTTCACAATGTTAGTAAACACTGAAGGAACTAAATACCTGGGTAATGGCATTCCAGGTGCTCCCTCTAGTGAGGGAAGGACATTCTGCACGCTGGCTTTTTCAGGCAATAGAGGAACAACAGCTCACCTTAGACAAAGCTGCTCCAAGGGCACTCTTTGTATTTCTGGTAACTGCTGTTTTATAAGCTGGTGGTTATAGTGATGGCTACTGAAAAGATGAAAGCAGACGCCTGAGGCTACACGGCCTGCTCGCCCTTTCCTTTGCAGAGCACTGGCCTTGGACACAAATGTGTCTTCCAGACTTTCCATTCCTTTGCTTGGGTCGTATCTATGGGAGAAAAAGAAACAGGTTTATATTCACAAATGCAGAAAGAACAGGCTTGTCAAGCAGGCAGATGCTGCCAACTTCCATATGGACATATTTCCCACCCCTGCAGTTGTTATGAGTCTAGACTGGCTTCCTCCACCTTGCAGCAGCTCTCTGCAGATCATGTTCCTTTAAGTTCTTCCCAGCTCTTTGGAAATCAAAAGTATTCAGCTCAAGGCATAGAGCAGTTTCCCAAATCACAGAGCCCTGAAGAAGGAATCCCAGTACCTTTTCTCTTTCATTTTTCCAGAATCAATCACATAGACCACATCATCAATGGTGACAGATGTTTCTGCTATGTTTGTAGAGATGATGATTTTGATAACTCCTGCAGGAGGCCTGAGGAACACAGACTGCTGTTCTTCACTAGACAGTGAAGAATGAAGTGGATGAACAACACACCTGGAAAGACAATGAAACACCATGTTCAGTGCATCTCCAGCCTTTCCCCTCTTGGGAACAATCTGCACACACTTTTCCCTCACTAGAACTACACTGCCCACAGTCATTCAAAGCAGCATAAAACTAGCAAACCCCTCTGCCATATCACCTTTAAGATACAGAGTCATAGACTCATTTAGGTTAGAAAAGACCCTTAAGATCATGGAGTCCAACCGTTAGATAGCACTAAACCATTCCCCTAAGTACCACATCTACATGTCTCCAAAATACCTCCAGGGATAGTGACTCCATTACTTTCCTGGGCAGCCTGATAACCCTTTCAGTGAAGAAATCCTTCCTAATATCCAATCTAAGCCTCCCCTAGTGCAATTGAGGCCACTTCCTCTTGTCCTATCTCTTGTTACCTGGGAGAAGAACCCAACGTCCACCTCACTACAACTTCCTTTCAGGTAGTTGCAGAGAGCAATAAGGCCCTGAGCCTCCTTTCTTTTCCAGTCTAAACAATCCCAGTTCCCTCAGCTGTTTCTCAAAAGACTTGTTCTCTAGACCCTTCACCAGCTTTGTTGCTCTTCTTTGGACAACCTCCAGCACCTAAACGTATTTCCTGTAGTGAGAGGGGGCCAAAAGTGAAACAAGTATTCAAGGTGTGACCTTACAAGCGTTGCATACAGAGAAACAATCACTTCCCTGCTAGCCACCCTATTTCTGATACATATTCTAAGGGAAGGTGGAGAAGTTTACAGAAGGGACAGCTCTCAGAATAAAGTTGAGCAAAAAATCTGCCTCTTTTGAAGAGTCTAGAATCTGCCATATACAATGCCAAACTGGAAGAAATTACTCCAGCTAACCTTGCTATGGTTATCTGTGTAAAAATTGTGTAGTCAAGGAGACCCAACTACATCTCCGTGGAACAATCTAAGGCAACCACAAATGAATAGGTCTCTGCAAACATTCTGAAACAGAACAAGGGCCATGGTGAAGTTTTCAACAGTAAACTGGATCATGCAGAGCATAAAATAAAGAACACTCATCACTAGGGTCTCCAAGAGCTTCAACAACCAACCCTCCTGAGTTGAAGAGAAAAAAAAAAAACAAATAAACACAAAAAGAGCAAGCCAGTAAGGTAGTAGAAAAAGAATTACCCTGACTAGAGTCAAGACTTTCGTATCACATTTAATAACCTTTATTTATCACTGGATAAAGGCAGGTTTTGTGCAGGAAGCTACTATTTATTTATGGGTAAAGACCAATAGTTTAGGAGATTTTCTGCCTTACCTCTTGCTGTGCCTGTTATTAAAAAGAGCATTAGACTGGAGCTGCTCATAAAGCATCTTGATTTCTGCTAGACCAGGCAAAAATATCAACACAGCACCTATACATGTAGGTTAAAAAAATAACATAAAAGTCACTCAACAGAAAGGGCAGCATGACGATTTATCAGTGTGCAGAAGGTCCAAGTCAAAACTATAGCTCTGTTTTGCAATTATCGTACAGAACCCAAGACTCTCCAAAGCAGACAAGTCTTTCACCTCCCCCATCCCATGTATATCAGGGGCTTTGTTACTAAGATAGAACACCATTTGTTTGTGATTTTTTGTTGTTTTGTTTGTTTGTTGTTTTGGTTTTGATTTTTGTTTTTAAATAGTCAGTTAACCACAGAAATGCTGCATGCAAAACATTAGCTTTGGGCTGTCTATAAACATACAGCCTCCATGAATCTACTTCTGTTTATCTCTCAAGGACAATGAAATTACCTGGTGGGTATGAATGTCTGCCAGCAACTATCCACTCCAGCAAGGCTTCAATTAATTCCAGATTAACTTTGTCGAAGTCCATGACAGACATTGTTTTCAACACAGCCTTGTTAACTCCTGCAGGATAAAATAACACACACGGTAAGTCCATCTCTCGTAAAAACATCTGCCAGATGCACTGAAACAGTGCGGCTGCAGCTTGAATTAAACAGCATCTGTCTTAGACCAGGCAGAGGGAGCTCCACAAGTGACTCAATGCATCACATTACCCCTTGCATGCTTTCCTCTGTTTCAGCTCTTCCCTTCCTTTCTCATGCCTTACTGGGGTTCACACCTGCCTTGTGCACAGCCATGATTCATCTACTAGCAGAATGACATGCTCACATGCTAGTGGTAGGGGGTGCTGAAGACCTTCATATGGCCACTTACAGATACCTCCAGGAATACCTTCTCAAACTTCCCCCTTAATGTTTCTTACAGCAACTCCGAAAGACACCCAGATTCCCTTACTCTTATGAGATGGTAACTCTCTAGTGTGTATCTGAATCTTCTAAGCAATGGCCCTCACTCAATATCACCGTGGAGCTCACCCTGAGACTGTGAAGGGAGAAGCCCTTCAGGACAAGGAGGATGACAAAGTGGGAAGTTCCTAGAAAGTCTATTTCTATAATTAATTCACAGAGTGACTGAATTTCTCAAAGAAGGTTTGTGGTGCTGAAGTGACAGTGGGGAGATATATGATGTGCTTTAAGTAAAGCTGCTCCAGCAAGAAGATACAGAGAAGAAAGTGGAATTAACAAGACATCTGGAGAAGAGAAGACTGAAAGGAGATGTGATAAATGTTTATATATATATATATGAGGGCTGAGTGTCAAGAGGAAAGGGACAGCCTCTTCTCACTCATGCCTTGTGATAGGACAAGGGGGAATGGATATAAGCTGAAGCACAAGAGGTTCCACCTTAACGTGAGGAGGAACTTCTTTACTGTAAAGGTCAGGGAGCACTGGAATGGGCTCCCCAGAGAGGTTGTGGAGTCTCCTTCTCTGGAGATTTTCAAGACCCGCCTGGATGCGTTCCTTTGTGACGTGTGCTAGATTATATGGTCCTGCTCTGGCAGGGGTGTTGGACTCGAAGATCTCCAAGGTCTCTTCCAACCCCTGACACCCTGTGATACCCTGCAATATCTGAAAAGGGATGGAAACAGGTAGTAGCTGACAACTCTCAATTTTCAGATGCTAAGAACTATTTTCAGCCAATATGTTTTTTCGAGTTTAAGAGAACAATGGCTTCTCTTTTTATTTATTTAGTTATTTATTAAGCTGGCAGGAGGTTTCTGGTCTGACCCAGAATTAGTGACTTGCTTGAATTCACAAGTGCAAAACTCCGAATTCTATATATGCATTCAACATACAATATTATATGCTAATGTACTGTGTTGTCTGGCAAATGTTATATGCCAATTTATTATGTTTAAGAAGGATCTCACCTTTATATCGCGTAAGGAGCTGCTTCAGAGTTAATTTTTGGTCTGGGTCTGAATCTCTGACAACTGTGTCAGTGTCTTCCAGAATGCCAGCACATCTCAGGTCCTCCTCTACTTCTTCAAATGCAGTTCTTTTGTGTCTTCCATTCTGTTTGTTTTCTTGCTTTGTCTTGCGCCTGTAGGGACTACTGTCCTCTAAAACATACCTGAACAGCAGAAAAACATCTAGTGGTGTGGAACGAAGCCTAACATTCTCCTTCTTATAATTAGCTACAGAGATAGGCTATTAAAAGCACTTATATGTAATTCTGAGAGGTACTTTGTAGAAGTGAGTTGCAAAACCACAGACAGTATCAAGGTCAAGGTGTCCTTCCATACTGGGATGTTAGTCTTCTAAAAGTTGTGATATGAAAGAGTAGAACTGAAAACTTAATCTTGACAGCTAAAGCAGGCAGCTCAAAGCAACAAACTGCAAGCAATTTACAATAGTTGATCAATTTACTATCTGAAATATCTGAGCAGCTGTGACTCTCCGGTAACTACAAATCTGGTTCCTGAGCTGCAAGATAGGGCTTACAAAAAGGAATTGTTTTGTATCCTGCATTCCTCACCTTCAGTGCTGAAATCTACTTTCAAATTTCTTTTGCTTGCCACTGAAACAAATATAGCACAAGCACTATCAAACTCTTCATGGCAAATCTCAACTTTTCTTGAGTACTTTAATGCAGGAAGGCTTGATTTGGAATGAGATCCTAGACCCCACTGCAGCTTTAGTAGAACTCTTGAGATTACAAGTGATGGCAGAGTTTGGAGAGGATTTAATTTTTAAATCTATGCACAGAAATGCTGCAGTCTCAAGGTCAATAGTGCAACCTCAAAGCCCAAATATATCTGACAGGGTCTGGCAATTTCATACCTTGTCATTGCAATCACATCTTCCAGAAAAAACTGATCCACAGGAAAAGTTCGACCTAAAAGGAAACATAAGAGTAAATTTACATGCCACACAATAGGCAGAAAAGATGAAAAACCCAGCTGGTTATCATTTCACCCAGGCTGTCATACACTGGCTTCACAGCTCAATCTATACTGCACTCTTCAACACAACTTCTGTCTAGGACAAACTGCATAATTTCCAAGCATAGTTTGGTAACATGCTCCTATACAGTTAGAGAAGGGCCAATATGCTTACGGGAACGTATCCATGAGGTTACGTGTTTCTGTCATGCTCCATGTAATAAATTAGCAACTTAAAGACACATTTGGCTAACTGTGTACACATCCATCTGGATCCTCTCACTGCTGCTTTTTCACAAGAATAGAAAAGAGCGTTCAGCCATGGTGAAACTGTGGTGAAACCAGGTCAGGGAACCATGAATGTGTCATGCACAACCTGTCATTCTTGTCTTTTGGGGAAGGAAGCTCTGCTGGTGTAGAGTCAGCACAAAAAAAGGCTCAATTTCCAAGTCTCACATCTCCTAAATCTCATTGGTCTTGCCTTCTTAAAGACCTTAGAATCATAGTTCTTGTTTAAATCCCCATCCTACCATTTTTCAAATTAGCCCCTTGCACTTGAGAAACATTTTGCAAGCAGAAATACTGAACACAACTCCCTAAACCAATGAATGTGACAAAATAAAAATGAATGGTTTTCACCTGGTATGTTAATAATAGGGCAGGAGTGAAAATACTGAGAAAAAAGCTCTGCATTCAAGGTGGCACTCATTAGTATAATGCGCAGGTCTGGCCTCTGAACCATTATATCCTTCAAAACCAGCAGCAAGAAGTCACTGAAGAAAACAAGAAAAAAGGCATTTGAATTTCTTCAGTGTTAACTTTCAGAGTCTCTTTTTTCTCCTCATTCTACCTCCCCGGTGTTTTCAATAGCACAGCAATACCGTCACAGACGTGTGAGCTTCGCAGAATGGCTGGAAGCTAACAATGCAGTAAATTAATGGAAAGCAATCTGCTTATTCTTTGTTCTCCCTTACTAGAGTGTCAGGATTACTTGGCAAATTCATTTAAGCAACAAAAAGCTCTAGCTACCTTATAAATGAGTTGTATTAACAACAACACAACATCATTAGGTAACAAATTAATTAAAAGTAACAAATGAGTCCTTTTTGCTCCTTTTTCTCACTGGAAGGGTTATTCAAACTCACCCTATCTTCCCTGCTCAGTATGTTCTTCCCTAGATGTTTATAGCTTTTATGGCATGTCCAGAAGACTGACTCAAAGTGGTTTAGATTAAAAGGATGAAGAATCCTCGAGAGATACAAATCTTTTTATAGGGCTAAAATATAATCTGAGATGTAGAATAACAGCTCACAGTCAAAGTCTCCTGGAAATGCACTGCACTGTAGTGTGTCACATGCAAAACATCAAGGAAAAGGATCCTGGCCACTTAGTTTGCAGATACTGACAGACAGTATATTTTGCTTGGCATCAGCACGTAAGTGGGGTAAAACTGCAGGAGGCCAAAACAGGATAGGATAAAACTGTCTAGAACTAGTAAAATCTAAACACAGGTAGAAAACATGAGAAAACATGTAAATGCTCCACTGAAGCCTGCATCAGGAGAAATAATACCCCAAATGGCATATGAAGAATTAGGGTATTTTGTAAAAGCTGAAACAAGGGAAGAATAAGAAGCAGACAACTGTGGTTAAGAAGTTACTTAACTCTCCAGCCCCATCCAGAATCTCATGTCAACACCAGTGCTATGTGATGTCAAACCAGAGCACAGAAATTTCAGACAGACATGGGTTTTTTGCAAGCGGCTGCAACACAACTTCCTGCTGGCCAAAGGAGAGAACCTAAAACCAGCTTTCTTCCACCACTTTGGGCTACCTGCCACAGGATCAACAAGTCTGACTTCTGTTACTTGCACGTTAATCTCCTTAATCCTTCTGACTATGTTTCTTCATTTTGCTTAAGGAGTAAGAGATTATTTACCTTTCTTCTGTTCTTTCGTGAACTTCATCAACAATAACATGTGTAATTCCCTGCAAAGTCAGATCTCCTTCCAGCCTTCTCAACAGCACACCAGTAGTGCAATACAAGAGTCTGGTAGCTGAGGACTTGAACAGTAAGACAAAGAATTCAGTTGACTTTGTGCAACTTAACATACAGCAAAGAGAACCTGTATTGCTGGAAAGCATTTGGTTTGAGCTGAGTACTAGGTGAGAAAGGGAACAAGCAATCCCTGATGATTAGAAAAATATTTAAGTGAATTTTTCTTTGATTAAAACCTAAGAACACCTGCTTCTTACCAAGAAGTATTTCTAACTATAAGGGGTAAACAAAAAATCTGAACTGTTTTTTCCTGTGGAAGTTCCTTTCTGATAAACAACTCAGATATCTGTCCCTAAAAAGATACAGTGAATCATTATTTTTACCATTATTCTTGGAAAAAGCAATCGGCTGCAACGTAGACAAAATTTCACTTCTAAGACAGCAGTTTAAATTCAACCCCCCCTTCTGGTTGACTGATGCTGTACCCTTCAATCTCCACTTGGGAAACAAACAGAAATGGAGACAAGTGGAAATGAAGTTGGTAGCCTTCCAGAAGACAGAAGCATTATTTATACCACCAGGCTCCTTCACTCATCTCAACAGAATGCAAAACAATAGAAAATGCACTCTCATTCTGTAAAGTGGACTGTGCAATTTGAGATGAAATAAAATAAATTTCATAATATAATATGAAAGACAGGTGATACAGACTTCATTATCTCACTATATGGCAAATATAGGGCAGACATTCTGTATGATAAAAAAGCACTAAGCACATTTTAGTAGAACTAAATGAAAACCACCAAGCAAAGCCTATATACCTTTACACTTTCTAGACGGATCTGATATCCAACAGTGAGTCCAATCTTTTCTGTTCTTTCTTTGGCTACACGTTCAGCCACAGAAATGGCAGAGATCCTGCGAGGCTGAGTGCAGATGATGTTTGCAACATTGCTTGGAGATCCTTGCAATGAAGCATCCAAAATAAACTGAGGAATCTGAGTGGTTTTACCACATCTGCAGGAAAATATCAGGGATTAATCAAAAAAAAAAAACAAAACCAAACTAAACCAACCAGAAAACCAACACCTGCCATCCATGTAAATTAAGATGACTGCACTCCACCTAACTTGAATTTTGTTTTGTTTCATTCGTGTCATCCTTCACACGAAGTTCACCGAGGACTGCCGTCACTGATCACACATGGACCACAAGCCTGACCATTTTAGGACATGGATATACGTATTTCACATTCTTCTGTGTATACTTTGATACATAAAGTTTGTATGTGCAAGCATACTCTTACCCTGTCATGCCGCTCACAACAAGAACTTGATGGCTCTTGAGCAAATCAAGAATCGTTTCTCTCTCTTGCCATGCAGGGAGCTTCTGTCTTTCATACAACATGGACTGGAAGTGCCTAGAAGACTGATGCACAAAAACAGATAGCATGGCAGTAAGAACACCACTGGAGTGCAACAGAACTATTTAAAATGCAGCCTGTGGCTTAAATATTTATTTCTCTAAAGTAAGAATGAAAATAGATATTCTGTGCTGTACATTATACCTTTCTTAGACGAAACTGTGTGCAGATTTTAACATTTTCATTATACAGAGTCTTTGCCCGCTCATTGTACTTTTTGGAAAGCTTTTTCTTGAGGTTCACGTAACTCTCATTCTCCACAACAACTTGTTCAGGCTCATCTTCCTCCTCCTCTTCCTGTGGCTCTGACACCGCTGAGACAGAGATTATAGGGTTAGGTATTCCCCTTACTAAGGAACAGGACCTCCTCAGCACTGCAGAAAGAGACACATGTTCCAGCAGCATTCCCATTCTCAACAAAGAACCTTGTTAGAGTGGAGCTGAGGGTCTGCTGGTTTTGACATGCATTTAGTTCAACATTATCAGCAAACCTCCCTTCACCCATCAAACAAACCACAGTTTCTCTACCTCTGACCCACTTGTCACTACCCCTGCACCAGCTGTGCTCTGCAACACCAAGGTCTGGGTGGCCACAGAGTGAATCAGCCAAGTAGCTGGTTGCCTTCCTGAACATTTTACATGCATCTCAGCTCATCTCTCCAATTCACCATGTAACCACTCCTGTGGAGCACAACACTGTAATGGCAGCCCCAGATTAAATTAATTAAAACTACACTGTAACATTAACTGTTAAGCCACTGTCAAGTACTTTTAAACCAAGGCTGACACTGGACCAGGTAATTTGGTGCCTACTGCCTATCAACTGAAGTGGAATTTACTCAGAGAGTAAGCCAGGGCTTAAAAGTTTTAAGGCTACATTTACCTAAACAAGGTATTTTATAACATAAGGCAGAATTATTTGGAATTTCAATTTCTGGAGCAAAGGTGTGTCTATGTGGAACTGTTAAAAAAAAAAAAAAAAAAAGAAGAGTAATTTCTTTTACTATAACAAAAAAAATAGGCTGTCACTATTTAGGTGCTCTAAAACATGATGCAGTTGTACTTGAAAACTCCTCAAGAAAAATTTGCCTTAGCTAAAACAGTTTTGCAATTGAGATCTTGAAGGTCATCTACATGATAGAGTTGCTGCCACCCTGCCATAAGTGACACAGACCCAACTCTCCCCCTGTGAAATCAACCTAGTTACACTTGCATACAAAAAAGGGATGATGCCTTGAATAACATTCTAGAACAGCTTTCAACATTTCCTTAGCCTTAAATGTACCTTTAGAAAATTGATTTTGTGGTGGCATTGGTAATTTAAAAAAAAAAAAGGTCTCTAAACTGATGAGTAGCAAATGCACGAAAGCTTGCAAACAACCTTCCCTGTTCCCTTCCAAGCACACTTCTGTGGTCAGTTTTGGTGAGCTCACACCACATCTCTCAATGGCTTTTTATTGACTGTGAGGGAATCATTCACTCTGCCAACACAAACTCTTTGGCTCCGTGCTCTTTTACCTCACTCCTTACCAGCAGAAAACCTCTCTGATGCAGATTTATTATGGAAGGGACTTGCCAAGACACAGACAGATTATGGATCTGGCTCACCACATGACCTTACTTTCCAGAAACAGAACTGGAACAGATGCCTGAATTGGGCTTTCTGCCTTCTCTCCTGTTTTGTTTTGTTTGCTTGTTTTTTTAAATCTTGTTGACTGTTCTTAGCTCAGAAAGCACAGAGGGAAATTTGGTGTACCTTCAGACACTCGATTTGAACCAGATGCACTCTCTGTCTGTAGCTTTACCAAAGGTGTTGCCAGAGGGGACACAGGAGGAACACTATGCTTGTGGTGAGTATTCTTAAGTAACTCGCTTATTTCTAATTCATCTTCTAAGCAAGTCACTAAGGTGTACACCACTGGTTCATTAGACTCTGCAGCTATCAATGCCTTTCCGAAGAGGAATTCAGCAATGTGTAAACGACAAGCAAGAGGTAGATTCTCGTCAGTGGAATACAATGCCACAAGAGGTGCCTGAAGTGGATACTTGTTTTCTTCAGGAAATCTTACTTCAAGTTCATATATGGGACCATCACTGTTGCATCTGAGATGAGCATCATCTACAGAGTTCCTGGTTGGTTTTAGTGGGTGGTTTGGAGGGAATTCATGTCCAAATCTGCATTTTGAACCAAACTTGCAGGCTCCTTGGAGATAAAATTTACATATTTCTTTTGAAGTCTGCTTTGTTGCGTCCCTAGTACAGCCACCGTTTTGTTTAGATTTGCTGAGTCTGTTTGCTATGTAGTCCATTTCCAAACTAAAAGTCCACACACGGTTTTGAATTCTTTCTACAAATTTTTCTCCATAGATTGACTGCAGGGCAAAAGCCTCTTCTTGTCTCTGTTCTAAACATTCTTCTTGACTGGCTTCAGCGGCTGTTGCAGAAACCTGCATCTTCTCTCCATATCTTTCAGTAAAGCACTGCAACAGCAAATACTCCAATGATGCCCCAATATTACCATTGCAGGATCTCAGTACTGTCCTACAACGCTCACTGTCAAAACCATACCTGCAATAAAACAGACAACATGCCAACAAGTGAGTGACAGAGGCCTATATGAAGCAAAATGACCATGGATCTGCTTGATTAGGCTTACAGTAAGGAAACACATATAGCATGAGATACTATTACTACTACTCTAAATGACAGTGGCAGATAGTAATTTGGTGGCTGAATGCTAGTCAGCTGTTCATAAGGTGACAAATTAGTTTGTGAGGCAACTACCTCACACCTCAGAATGCAGCACATAAATTGCAGGATTAGATTTCCCAGCTGAGCTATATAAATACAACTATTCAGAAAAAGCTGAGTCATCTCACATATAAAACACTCTCAAATAAAGCAAAAGTAGTTAATAAGTGCTCGTATCTAAGCAAAATGGATGAAGAACACTTAGAAGGTTTTGAAGCACTACCCACCTGGAAGAAACATGCATATATCAGCAATGCTCCCTGAGCTTTCCCAATATCTGTTTTATTGTCTTGCAGAAAGAACTGAAAAAAAGGCTGTTTTATTTTCACAAAACCATTATTTTAAACTCATCTAGCTGAGGATTAAAATTGTACGAGATAGAAATCCATCAGTTCTGCACATAGAACTTCCCTGGAGTCAAGAGGAAGTCCAAGCACAGAGGGCTTACAGTATTGAGACTAGTGCTTTACCTCTTCAGGATACAAATTATTCACCTGGAGAGTTTGTGTACAGCAAAGACAGACACTTCACTTTCCACAAGTCTGTGCTCAGCTGGCTCAGCAGATGACCTTGTTATTATGTCAGAAACTTCTTGATTTGTTGACCAGCACTGTTCATCATCAAGGTAATCAGGTTCGTTTTCGTCTTCACCAGAACCAGCTACTCTGATAAAAAGAGTTATCAAATTAAAATGAAAGAAAATTATACTGCTGAGTAGACACGAAACTCCACCTCTGCAGTTTTAGAAAGAGAATTCTGCTACCCCTCTTTCCCAGAGTTAATATGATAGAACAAAGACTCAAAACCAAAATATTTGAGAAAATTAAAAGTTATGGAGTAAAAAGAACACTGATTTAATTTCTAACAGTGCGCCTGTTAAAGCATACTCATCTAGAAGAACTAGAAGCAGTGCCACCATTTAAACTAACTCTGATTCAGGAGCCAGCTCCTGCCCTTGAAGCTCTTGAAGAAGTTCTTTCACTCTTCTCTGATTCTCCGATGTCATGTATATGGTCTGCAGAGGCATTTTTGCTTCAGGTCTCTGTTTTGTTTGCCCTCCTCTTTTGGCAGAGGCATTTGACCTAAAAATTAAAATAGAACACAACAACGACTTATTTGCCTGGCTCAAATGATCCTGACTGAATTGGGATGTTAGGACCCAACCTTTCAATTTGAAACAGGAAAAACAAAATAAGACATCACCTAAGGATTAGTCAATTGGGTTCATTCTTATGTGATCAGGATGTGTGTGTCTGTGCACACATACACATGGAGATATGTGCTTTATCCTTTGACATATCCAAAGTGATTTAATAAATACTTTTGCAGGTAAAGCTGTCCCCAGACTACAGTACAGTCCCATATTTGTAAGCTAGACTGGCCAGAATACATTCAGGATACTAAAATATTTTTAAATTGCTTGTTTTACAGAGCTTCAGCTTTGTAATACACATCCTGTGTTTATTAGTGTTTTCTGATCAAAGATGTTCTCAAATTACTTTGCAACCAAAGAAGAAAAATCAGAGTTCTATTTTAAAACAAACAAAAATAATTTCCTAGCTATAAAATGTTAAAAATACTAATTAAGAAAAACATGTAAAAACTGCTTCATACTGAAATAGCTTCATCACCCATTCACTCTTCTGTATATTCAAAGATATCAAAAACCATCCCCAAAGCATCCTAAACACCTCTGTTGCAAACTCCCCCAAATTACAGAAAGACCTGGACTCCTGCTTTCGTTCTTCAAAGAGATAAAAATCATCTCCATCATCCCAAATTTTGGTTGAACATTTCCTATTTCCACCAAGTTGAGATTTGTTTGAATGGCCATGGCTGCCTCCTCCTCTTCCTCCTCCTCTTCCACCACCCCCTCTCCCTCTTCCTCCTCCTCTGTTGGGCTTTCCTCTTTTTCTTCCAGATGAATTCATGTTCTCTTGCTGAGGGGAAAAAATAAAAATAAAAAAAAAGCCCTTAGTTATGAAGATGATTTAGCACATTGCAAATGTCCAGGTGTATATGACATTATTTGTTTTTCTATGTGACCAGATACCCCCATAAACTGAAGTTAATTATGTGTAAGTTGGTGTATTTTTATGCACCTAAAGCAAAGCACATTCTTCCAGCATACTATTAAACAA
The DNA here is from genome assembly GCA_027560015.1 of Chloroceryle amazona. NCBI lineage: Eukaryota > Metazoa > Chordata > Aves > Coraciiformes > Cerylidae > Chloroceryle > Chloroceryle amazona. Next base: position 30,307 of record JANHFX010006504.1, read on the forward strand.
ATTATGTTGTTATAGAAAATAAAAGTAATATTCTTCACCGCTGCTCAACCAAAAATTGTAGGATCTCTGGTAAATGGATGCACGTACCAGCAGTGCTGCCTAGCCTTGGAGCTCCAGTTCTGCCACTCTGATGGAATTTTCTTGGACATGGGAGTCCAAAGGACAAACCTTCAGGCAAACTTTCACTGCAAAAAGCAGCCTGTCCACTGTCACTTTTCAACTTCAGAGTTTGCAGGGCTGAGAGTAAAAGGTCAAAGGGGAGCTGAACCCAAAGACACAGTTCGCTTCCACATTAACCTGCTCCTGACCCATCCCATTCTGCAAGGAGCTGCCCACATGTCTAAGCACTCTGTGGAGCCTGGGCAGGGGAGTGATTAGGGACTTGTCTTGGAAAACAGAAGTCCTCCTGTCCTCACAGCAGGTTCTTTACCATCTCTGAAACAATGCCATTAGTATTAAGCAGTTGTGTCAGTGGCAGAACAGCCTGACGTTAACACACGCCCCAGCACCATGCTCCCTGCAAACAGAAACCTATTGCAGGGACAGGTTAGCAGCTCTGGACAGCCTGACAGGAGCTTATTACCTGGATCTTTACACTGGACCCTCCAGAGCCAGGACAAGAGCTGATGCGGCCACGTATAAGTAACAGCCCACATTAAGGCTTGGAGAGTGGCTACAATCTGGAGCTTGGACAGAAAAAAAGTTCCCTTTTTTTGGCGGGTCTCCTTGCTGGAGCTCCAAAAGGACTGGACAGGATTTAACAGACAAGCTGGTGCCACTAAGAGCAGCCTGGCATAAGTGAGGGAGGCTAAGAAGGTGAGCACGGTAGCCGGCCGTAGCACCGGCAGCCGTCCCCGAGGACACCGTCAGTCACACGGCGTCTCGGTCTCCTTCCTCCCAGCGCACAGCACGGAGCCGCCGGCACAGAGCAGCTCCTCCCCCCCGGGTCGTTTCCCCGCCCGCTCCAGCAGCTCATTCCCCGCACGCCTCCTACGGGCGTCCGTTCACCAGCGCCCCACACCCGGGCACCCCTAAAGCTCCGCCGCGGACCCCGCCTCACCCTCACCTCGAGCTC
>JANHFX010006505.1:0-50235 GCA_027560015.1 Chloroceryle amazona
TACCCCTTGTCCTATCATCAGGCATCACCGAGAAGAGCCTGGCTCCATCCTCCCGGCACTCACCCTTTATATATTTACAAACATTGATCAAATCACCCCTCAGTCTTATTTTCTCCAGGCTAAAAAGCCCCATCTCCCTCAGTCTTTCCTCATAAGAGAGATGCTCCATTCCCTTAATTATCTTTGTGGCCCTGCGCTGGACTCTCTCAAGCAGTTCTATGTCCCTCTTGAAATGGGGGGGCCAGAACTGGAAACAATATTCCAGATGTGGCCTTACCAGGTCAGAGTAGAGGGACAGGAGAACCTCTCTCAACCTACTGGCCACCCCCCTTCTGATACAGCCCAGAATGGCATTGGTCCTCTTGGCCACAAGAGCACATTGCTGACTCATGGTCAGCTTCTCATCAACTAGGACCCCCAGGCCCTTTTCCCCTTCGCTGCCTTCCAGCAGGTCAGTCCCCAGCCTATACTGATACCTGGGGTTGTTCTTTCCCAGGTGCAAGACTCTACACTTGCCCTTGTTGAATTTCATCAAATTTCTTCCTGCCCAACCCTCCAGCCTGTCCAGATCTCGCTGGATGGCAGCGCAGCCTGCTGGTGTGTCAGACAATCCATCCAGCTTGGTATCATCAGCAAACTTGCTGACAGTACACTCTGTGTTGTCATCCAGGTTATTGATGTTTATTGCTATGAAAGGACACTCGAACTCTTTCTACTCTCTGAACATTCACAAAATACTGTCTTTGTCTTACAGATCTTTTAAACAACCTGCTGTAATGCCCACTCCAGGGAAATTCTGTTGAATGACAAGAGGAGGGATGCACTCACAAACACCACTGTCTTTCTCTCACTGAAATGAAAAACATTAATATAGCACCTCTACCATTAAAATCCTGCACTAAGAACCACACAGTTTTCTCTAGAAGAACTCAGAATCTGTCCTGAGCTGCTGTTTGAACAAATCTCTACCACTGTGATTTCATTTCAGCACACAAATGGAATCAGTCGTGCTTCACTGAGTTTCTTTTTTTCTCCCTCTTCTTTTTTTCATGTAATGGAACTGTCTCAATTTAATAGGCTGGTTTCAATAGCTTTATGAATTCTGTCTACCCTTTAAATACAGAAGCACATTCTTTGCAGTTTAAATTTGTTTGTTCCTAGTATATGCGTGCTTCCAAAAACTCATATACGAATAGAAATAGTACCCCTTCTATTCCAAAGAACACTTAATGTTTTTTTGCTACTGTACCCATTTGCAATGTCAAATATAATACTCCCAATCTGATTAACAAACTGTGCTTCCAGAACTCTATTTGAATGTTCAAGATAACTTCTATTCTTATTAAACCGAGCAGCATTTGCTCTTCATTCCAGTTCATTCATAGTCAATGCAAATGAAAGAAGTTAAATTTTAATTAAGACAACATGATTTTGATTTGCTTAAGAGAATGTCAAGATACGGTCACAGTCCATTTGTTTTTTATATTCTTGATGGCTTAAACATATATGATTCAATTTTATATGTAAAACATCCTCATTTAACAGCATGACAATGAATCTTTATCCTAAATTATGTAGAAAAAATGTTCATGCAATTGTTCCAAGCATAAAATCATACAAAGAAAATTTAATATGTAAAATAAGTATCACATATAAATATTATAAATAAAAATAAGTATTATAAATAAAAATATAAATTAAACCAAATTTATCTGGATTGTAAAGCCAAATGCAATAGAAGCACTAAATCCTGAACTGAATTGTAGGCAAGAACTTTTCTGCATTTATGTCATCTGGGATACACAGAGAGATGTGTTAGACCATGTCTAAAGCACTGAGCAGCCACACACATGAACCAGGGATGCTAGGCATGATCTAAAAGACCTTTTCAGGTTGCAAACCCTTTCAGTAAACTGGCAATAGAATCATAGAATTGTTTAGATTGGAAAAGACCTTTAAGATCATCCAGTCCAACTATAAACCTTACCTAAGTCCATCACATCCAATCATGTAATTAAGCACCACATTTACACATTTTTTTAAATACCTCCAGGCATGGTAATTCAATCACATCCCTGGGCAACCTGTTCCAATGCTTAACAACCCTTTCAGTGAAGATTTTTTCCAAAGTGGACATGTAGATATTTGGCTACAAAAGAAACAGAGCAACTTTGAGCAAAAAGAACCAGGCACCTTCATTCTTTAAAACAAACTTTCCCTCAGTGTACAATTCAAGCGAGCAGTCATGGACTTACAAGAACATCTGTGGACATTAGATGCTCTCTCTAGGTATATCCATATGTTTCATACATACAAGTGTGACTAAGGATAGGGAGAATACAAAATTACATTGTAATTAATGCAAACCCACTATCACACTTTAATATAAAGCACCATGATGATACAAGCCAGAATCACAGTCTCCCTCAAGAAGTAGAAAGAACAAGAGAGCAAGAAAAATCAGCAGGGCCCTACACATCACACACAGTAGTGACAGAAGAAGCTGTTAGGTGATTACTTGTAGCAGATCTTGTAAAATTACCTACATAAAGGTAAATATATGCATAAAAAATTCCCCAGCTATTGGGAGCATTACAAGAAGCATTAAATTGCTTTAATGTTTCCTCCAAGTGTCTAGCACACTTTTGGGGCCTGTAAAAATAATTAATATTAATATTGGCAAGAGCAGGTGAGATATTGCTTATTTCTCACCACCACTAAACTCCCCACTAAACACATCTGTGTTTACCAGCCAGAAATATGCCACCTAATGACACAATTACTTACTGGGTCACCACTGGATAAAATAAAGGAGAAAAAAAGATTCATGCATGCCTCAAGTCAGAAAATTATATGCTGTATAAGCTGCATTTGCAAAAGTCATTGAGTACTATAAATCAACACTTCACAGGTATTCCCTTCCTTAATGGAAACACAAATTGTATGTTTCACCAGTAACATAATGTGCATGTTGGAACTGTACATGGCCTGTATTGTTTCCACCACATACAGTAGGATGTCTATACATATTTCATGCAACTATGAACATCTTGTTCATATGCCTGTTGATCTCATTTACTTCCCATGAATCAGGAACCGTCAAATGCAGTGGCTTATGAAATCCCATTTACCTTGCACAGCTTCCCTTTCACCAATAGCAGCCTCACCTACCTAATAATTGCTTCCATGGGTGAAGTATAAAACAAAAACATTACTACTTTGCCAGGAGTCAGATATCAAACACTGTGGAAGATAAGCATGACCATTTGTTTTGTTTAGGATTTTTTCTCCTTTTTTTTTCTTTTTTTTAATTTAGCTACTCAGCAAAATACCTAAACTGGGTAATTTTGTGGTTTTGAGGTCCTACAAACTGTAGCAACTCTACTGAAGCATGGTGTAGAATAGGAGCTTTCATGTCATTTGCTGAAATGTCAGCAATAGATGCCCATGTCATTTGCTGAAAAATGAAAACGTTACCTTGCTTCAATTACTAGTTGTAAAAGTAGGACACAAGTAAACGCCTGTGTTTACACTGTCTTTAACTGATCAGGAAAATCCTATGGCTAGGTACCAAAGTCACACACCATCTATGAATTCCCATCCACACATTGACAACTGAGGAAAACGGGATACAATTTAGTCTCAAATATGGGTCCCATAGCATGAGCTTGACCATTTCATCACTTCCCAACAGAGAGGCTGCAGGAACAAGGCCTGCTGAGAAGTCTTTGAACTGTCTTCCTCATGCATGTTGATGTACTGACTTGACACAACACTCGGTTTATTTGAACATTAAAATCTCCAGGACATTTTTTTGAATTTCTGTTACTAATATAGTAATGAAAGATCTTTTGTGCCTTATTTGGGTGAAGTAGGTAATTATCTAGTAATAAAAGTATGACATCTTGTGTGGGCTACTTTTGCATGTAATCAGTATTATCTGCTGCCTCTCAAGCTGACCACAGGATTAGCACAACATTCAGCTCAAGCAAGAAAAGTTCCCTGATGTGTGCATCAGAGGCTAGATGTTAAACTCTTGTTGTGCTTCATGAAGTATGTGTTTGTATGGACTCTTATTAATATGCCTGTGTGAAAGCAGCCTGAAGTAACCTAACAGTTTCTTAGACAGTGGTATGATTTGATGTTTAAGGATTAAAGCACATGAAGTATAAAGGTATGCATCAGCATTTTTTGTGATAAACACACAATCATAGTCTCGACTGAAAATGAAATTATGTATTCAAATAATTTCAGATACTCACTGTGTATGACTAATCCTTAATAGCTATAAGCCATTTGCTTAGTTACCACTTTGAAAAGACATTCAAATTTGTGATGGATAATACTAGAAATTATCTGACCTTAGGAAAACCACAGCAGAATATGCACTTAATTACATGCTCTGCAGCTCAAGATACTGTAGTTGTAACAGAACATGTAGAATTCCATAAGCACATGCCTACGAAGACAGTCTGAGGGATGGGGCTCTTTTAGCCCCAAAAAGAGAAGGCTTCAGGGGTAAGTACTGCAGCCTGCCAATACCTAACAAAAAGGTCACCAAGAAGATAGACCCAGGTTCTCTACTCAAGTGCAGAAGAGACATGATGGGCATAACCTGAAACAGAGCACTCCTACTGGGTATAAAAAGAATAAACTCACTGAGAGGATAATTAAGCACTGGAACAGGTTTCCCAGAGGCTGCAGGATCTCCATCCCTGGAGGTTTCCAAGACCTGTTTGGACAAAGCCCTGAGCAACCTGTTCTTGTTTCTGCTTTGAGCAGATGGCCTCCTGAGATCCTTCCCACCTGTGTGAATATATGCTGTTGTAACTACCAGAGGAAATTATATTTTCCAGTTAAGAACTGTAACCTGTTCAAGGGCTGACTCAAAAGAATACATGAGAAAAGTGCAGGTATGGCTTTTCTCTCATGCCTTTAACAAAAGCAAAATAAAATAACATGTATTTTATTTCATATATAAAAATGTAATGTGGTATAAAGGCTTCTTCCCCCTGAGACATTCAAAATTCTTTAAAGAAACAAGGGAAGGATTTAGACAAATGGCTGGGAAAAAAAGAGACATGCAGCAAAGTGTAGTTCACAATAAGGTTTGGCATTCAGTCCCTGGGAGATTTTGTTCATCAGGATCATATTACAGAAAGATAGCTGTCATGAACAACAGTGTTCCTATTGTCACACAATGCATTACAGATCTGTGTACCAGATCTAGTGAAAATAACTGGTTTTCAGTGTTATTTATAATATATATATTTCAAGTTCAATGAATAGTTAAAGGTAAAGCTATAGTATCAACAAGAAACGTTTGCTTGTAGACAACACAGTGTAAACAAAACAATGCTCAAGACAAGCCTGGTTAAATTGAGCTTTTTCAGTTTGCTTTTCTAGTGACAGGATGTTTCTCACTGAAGTCAGATCTGCTTCCATTTAAGTCACTCAGTGACTTAATGGGAACAAATTGGGCTCTCATAACTGAACCATTTTTCATGAATCTTAAAATAAGTGAAATACCAACACATCTTAATCTAAATGTGTGATTCAGGAGCTGTAGCCCTGGAAATCTCCAAGCATCTCAGGCACTGCAGAAGCCATGAAGAAGCAGCTCTGCTCAGCACATTGTTTGTTGGCTTATCTTTAGGTCTTGAATACAAGAAAACATACGTTGGACAGTTGTTGCTGGAAGTTTGGCTCTGATTACAAGGTCTGAGATCATGACATAGTCAGCTAAATGTGACATAAAATCAGTCCTTCATGTGTTACCACTCTATGCCTACAGTTTTAAACACCTAGTACTCCCATGTTCACCCAAGTCTTTTTCTGGATAAAATAATGCCAATGACTGACATGGTCTGGGAGAGAGAATGTCTGCTCACCATTCAGTTCATGCACTTAGATGCTGATGTATTTGCCTGCTCAGACACAAAGAGCTGTTTCAAAGGTGAGGATATAATTTTCAGGTAATTACTTGGAAAGATTTATTTCATATGATTTGAGCACTTTTTATAATTTTCAAAACAATTATGGATTGTTCTGCGTCATACAACTAATGGTCCCATGATCTTCTTCATACAACTAAGTGGGAGTGTCAATCTGCTTGAGAGTAGGAAGGCTCTGCAGAGGGCTTTGGACAGGCTGGAGTGATGGGCTGAGGTCAACTCTATGAGGTTTAACAAAGCCAAGTTCTGGGTCATGCACTTTGGTCACAAGAACCCCAGGCAGCACTACAGGTTTGGGGAAGAGTGGCTGGAAAGCTGCCTGTCAGAAAAGGACCTGGGGTGCTGGTTGACAGCCGGCTGAACATGAGTTAGCAGTGTGCCCAGGTGGCCAAGAAGGCCAACAGCATCCTGGCCTGTATCAGAAATGGTGTGACCAGCAGGAGTAGGGAGGTGATTGTGCCCCCGTACTCGGCACTCATGAGACCACACCTTGAGGACTGTGTCCAGTTTTGGGCAGCACAGTACAAGAAGGACACTGAGGTGCTGGAGCGTGTCCAGAGAAGGGCAACAAAACTGGTGAGGGGTCTGGAAAGCATGCCTGAGGAGGAGAGGCTGAGGGAATTGGGGTTGTTTAGTCTAGAGAAGAGACCTCTTAGAGCCTCCAGAACTACCTAAAAGGAGATTGTAGTGAGGCTGATGTTGGTCTCTTCTCCCAAATTACTAGTGATAAAATGAGAGGAAATGGCCCCAAGTTGTTCCAGGGGAGGTTTAGATTGGATATTAGGAAGAAATTCTTTACTGAGAGAGTGGTTAGGCACTGGAACAGGCTGCCCAGCGAGGTGGTGGAGTCACCATGCCTGGAGGTGTGTAAAACATGGGTAGATGTAGCACTTGAGGCTATGGTCTAGTGGATAGAGAGATGTTAGGATTAAGGTTGGACTTAATGATCCTAGAGGTCCTTTCCAAACATAATGACTATAATTCTATGATTCTATGAGGTATTTCACTCAGCCTTATGTTTTTGCTGTAGACAAAAGTAAGAAGATACTGATACACTTTAAAACATGTTTCATAGAGGTTGTTATTCACCAGGGCTCTTGTGTGTATGCCTAACTTATGTAAACACAAGTAGTGTTTACAAAATGGGACTTTTCACATGCTTAAAGTTATTAACATGCTGTAATGTTAAACAACGGGTGCTCTATTTCCACTCCAATTGTTGATAAGGTAAAGAGCACTAGAGAGAAACCTGCAATGGTTGTACCCCCACAAAAATTCCATGCAAGGATTAATATTTAGTAAATAGCATCTCAGTTAGGAGGCATAATCTAAACCATGTAGTTTTGTGAGTGCTTGTGCATCTGTATATGTTGTTTGGAAAAAGACCAGGAAAAAGCATTCTTGGATATTAGCTTACTGAGTTTTGGCTTGTAGCATAGTTGTTATTGTCTAAAAATAGTATTTATTATTTAAAATGTTACCTGGCAAAAATTATTGTAGAAAGATTAATAATAAGAGTTTATTGTGGGATTGAGTAGTGGAGTTTTTTTCAGGGGGGTGAGGAAAAGAAAATTGTATTCTTCAGTGAGAGCATACCAGAAGTTTCTGCTAAAATAATTTAGAAATGAGAACTAGAGTTACATTATTATACAGTATTTAATAAAAAACATTTAAAATGGTATCTCTGTTACTTAGAAATAAAGGAGAGAGTTTCCTGGGAACTTGAGAGTTCAACTAGGTCTTTTATTATCTGGAGTCAGGATCAACTATACCTGTGTACTTTCTGACGGATGTTTATCTGGCTCACTCTTAAAGATTTTCAGTAATGGAAATTCCATAGTCTTTGTAGCCAGGCAGTCAATTCTGGTGTTCTGCTTATATCAGAAGTGGTGTTTTTTTCCATCTCTCTAACCTGAATCTGCGTTACCGCAGTTCAAGGTCATTTTGTAGGAGAGAAAAGAATCTTTTTATTTGTAGCAGCAACTTCCATATATTTATTTAAAGGGTTGCTATGGATCCATCCAGGTCTCCTGTTGGCTAATTCTTCACTTAACATTTAACCCAGGATTATACCAAAATGTAGAAACTGTAGTGTATGGGGTTATAGCTACACTTCCAGTACATTGGAATAATGTAATTATAGCTTTTAATTCTAGCTACTTATTCTAGTAGATACTTTTGATATTGCCAATGATTGTCATGCCAGAACGAGAAGAATAGAAAGTGTGTAGAATATTAAGAGCTTTTAACCATGTGAAGGTAGGCAGACTTTCCCAGGTTTTACTATTCTTGATTTAATTTCTTTTTCTAATGTTGCAATTTGAAAAAACAGAAAAGTTCATGTTCCCTATTTTTAAATTCAGAGGAAATTTCAGCTTGAAGTTAGACATACTGGATTATGTTAGATGCATCAAATTTGCATTTGTGCTTGACTTCTTGATTGGCTTTGTTTTCTTTTTGTTTTCATCTGGGAATAAAACCAGAATAATCCTAAATATTTACATTATTGAAATGAGGGACTACAAGTAGAGTCTAAGATGGAAGCAGAAAGGTCTCCAACAATACTGTTTTGAGGAGTATCCCAGGAGGGTTTTTAACAATGGAGACTGGATTAGCTTGAAAGTCCATTTATATTCAAACCAAATCAAACCAACATCAAAAAAATCCCCAAACAAACCAAAATAAAACAAAAGGCAAAAAACCCCACAACAAAGCCTAGCCTATTTCCAGATAGGAAATGTAAAAATGCCACTACACTTGTGCCAGATGCAGGGCTAGGAGTAGCCATGATCTGAACAGAAAAGGGTCTGAGGTCTTGGCTTCAGGAGATCACAGGCAAGCAAAGCCATCCTCTTGAAACTCTTGAAACACCAGCTGGATATAAACTATACATAAGTACTTCTGATATTTTTTAAATTCACTGAAAATCACTCAGACTTTTTTCTGGACATGAGATGGATTTCTCTTAATTCAGTTCTAAGAGCAGCACAGTCACAAGTGATTTCAATGCTTTTTCCAGACTTTCAGGTCAGTGTGTTGGAGTGGCTGAAATACAAGTTCACAGATACTCATCAGTAAGATCTAGTAGCTTGTTGGCACAGTTTCTGTGCTTTTCTCATTCTGAATGTTGTAAATAAAACAACTATATTTTTTCTTTTGCTTCATTTTCCCTTCAGGCATAGGCCAATAACAAAGAGAAGCATCTACTGTAACTTCTGGTTTATGCAAGCTTTGAAAACTTCATGAACTTCACCGTTGTCACATTCAGCTTCCTTTTTATATATTTCCTTGTCATACTTATTTTTGTGATATCTCAATGGCCATGGGTGTTCACAAACCCGTTTCTCTCTTCTCTGTGGGGGTGGCAGATTCTTCACAGGAAAACCTGGTCTTGGGTCTTTCTTGCATCAACAGGAGCTTGCGGCTTATTAGTTTAGGGTGGCAGTGGGGATGAACATTAACTTTATATGTGTATCGGATGCTGCAGAGCATAGAGAAAGGAAAACCATTGATCTGAGTGCTGTAAGTGTCTGATGTACTTGTTCTTGAGATGCAGGAAGCCAATTGATCTCTGAACTCAATAGGTCAGCAATCCATGTGGAGTGTAGGTCATCAGCGATGGTCTTCCCTTTTAGCTGACTGATGCTTTTACCCAATGCACTGGAATGTTTTATCATGGTGGATTGGGAAATGGTAATTCCAAAGATTCGTGTCTTTTCAGTCTTTCCTGTTTGTGGTCATTATCTTGAGGTCACTTCAAATTTATTTCGGACTCTATATATGTATGTGTGTATGTTATAATTCAAATTTCAATTTTGTTTCCAGAAAAATGAAAGTATGTGCAAAATTAATCATACATTTGCTAAATTAATAATACATTTCTCTGTAACAGTATGAAATTAAAGGTGGAATTAATCCGACCAAATGTAGCCAAGTAAAATACATCCCAAAAAGTGTTTGCGTATCCCCACAGAATATAGAAAGAACTTGTAGTGATCAGCTAAATATATGTATCCACAATGGAGATTTTAAAGTTGTTTTCTTTCAGGGTATTTTTTGGGTAGTAGTAGTAGTAGTGAGGGTTGACTTCGAGAAACAAAAGAATGTGTCCTACATCTGGCAATCAGAGCTGAATTCTTGGTGTAATTATTTTCTTGTGTAGAATTGTGCATATGTGTGCATATATATATGTATTCCCATGTGTATGTATGTATTTTTATACATTGAAAAATCCGATGCAACTGTGTTTGTATAATTAAACTTAGACCCGAGTAACACAAAAGAGTATGAGCTTGTTGTTAAGTATAAGGGTAAAATACAGCATTGGCCTAAACACCAGCAAAGCTGCTGCCACAGATAAATTATTTCTTCATTTTAAATGTATATCCTGAGCTAAGATAGTTGCAAAACACTTCAAATTATGTGAAAAAAAAATAAATAAAAATTCTTCTTTGAAACAAGTATATTGCTATCAGAAGTCCTAGTTGGCAGTTACTAAAGTAACGCAGTTTTATGAAATAGTTAAAAATCCAAGTTGCAGTTATTGGTTTAATGCAATTTCAGTGAAGTAATTAAAGTTAAAGCACAAAAATACTGTTTTGGCATTGTAGCAAACTATAGTTTTAGGAAGTATTATCCCAAACACTTGAATAATTAGTAGATACTTAAATGAAGCATGTACTGATAAATTAAGTGACTTTCACAAGCAGAATTTTGTAATGGTGACTTATTAAAGAAACCCATAGAATACAGTCAGGGAAATAGAACCATAGATACTAAAAGCAACAACAAAATGCCTTGGTATTATAATGTATATAGAAATTTCTGGTGCCATCTACTGTTGGGAAACTAGAGATGATAGAAAGATGCAAGTTGAGGGGTGGAAGCAAGCATTAGAAAAGCGAAGTAAGATAATTCCATTCCTTAATATCAAACTGAAGAAAACTGTTGGGAAGATCAGTTTATTTTATCATGTTTCTGAGTTCTTACCAATGAAAAAAAAAAAAAAAAAAGTTATGGTATTTTGAAATTGTTCAGTCTTTTTTTTTTAATCCCTCAAACTCTGATTTTTCAGAAAGGAAAGCAAGGACCAGATCTATGTAATTTGGCTATTTTGAGATTGGTGTTTGTATTGACAACTTTATCCTGGTTTTCCTTAGCTTTTAAATCTAATGGGGTTGGTTCTTCAGCTTGTACAAAAAGGTGTTGTTCAATTGATGTTAGTGTTGAAATCCCACACTAAAGCATGACAGTGAACAATCCTTTTTTCTTTTTTCTTTTTTTTTTTTTTTGCTACTTGGCAGGAACAATTTTACTTTTTTGCTACTAAAAAGCAGGTAAATGTAGTTTGAAAAGTGTCAGCAACAATAATACAGATAAAAAGGGTGTCTGCCATAAAAATAATTCATGTTTTTAAGAACCCAGGTTTTTAAGAAAAAAGAAAAGCAATAAAGAAAAAATCTCGCAACATAAGAGAATACATTAGGAATCTAAAAAATTCAACTGCTTGTGTTGCTCGGGTGAGCTTGAAGCAGTGACAAAGGCAAGCACAAAATGTTTCTTTTGGCATGAGTGCAGAGAACTTTGAGAGGTCTCCCAACGGCCATTTAATCTCTCTCATTATGGTCTGAGTTGGGTGAGTCTTTTTCTTTCTAAGGCTACAGCCTGTTTTCACAATGTCAAAGGTCTTGATTACTTCAGTCAAGGTAGAATTTCACCCACAGGTTACCCTGAAATACAGAACTTTCTTCCAGGTCAATCTCCTGGGCAGAATTGTGTTCCAGAGCATAAGCTGTCATTCCATTCCAGTATACTTTTGTAACCTTTTAGATTACTTTGTTAATGTGAGTAGGGTTTAATGCCAAATGGGTGGGTTTGCTCACTTGCTCATTTGCTGTGATGCCCTTAGATGTGATGCTACATCATAGTGCATACACATGGAAGGCTATCATTTATCGCAGTCTGTTCAGTTTTTGAATGTGTATTAGGATATAGCTGAAGTTTCTGTAAGCTACTGTTGGGTTTTTTTAGGTATTCTTCCCTCTTGCTGTTAAAAGCCCCATATCCATTTAATTTGTGTATGTTCTGTGTTGGAGCTCCAAACACAGTTCTCTGTTAAACTGATGATTCAAAAGTGAATCAGTACATATCAGTGTATACAGACTGTGAAATTGTGCCATACAATGATTCGAGGCAAACCTAGGAAAAAAAAATATTTTTTTTTTTAGATTCTAAGTGTTTCTCACCTGGGTATTTGATGATCAGAGACAGTTTGAGGCTGTGCCAGGACTGCAAATCACTGCATAGATGGTTCTCAACTGTGAAATTGGTCAGCCCATCCAAGGTCTATGCTGCTTAAAATACTCAGTATTAAATATATTTTCATCGGTGTGTAAAGTCTGAGTAACAGTGTTGTGTTATCTTTCTGCTGCTTTTCAGTGTTTTTCACAGAGCGATTAACTCTGCTTTAGGACTTTGGTAATGCAGATGAAACTACTAGATTTATCCTTCAGTTGCTTTTAGTACACATTGCAACAAAAGCTTTTCTGTGTTATATGCATAGGGTTTTTGTTTGAATATTGTTCATAGCATTAGCTATTGTTCAGTTTTTGGTAGTGTTAGATTAATGCAGCAGCATTGTTGTAAAGCTGTGGTGGTATGTCACTGATCTGTGTGTATGTGTAGGGATGGGCTTTTTTGGTGGGTGTTTTTGGGGTTTTGTTTTTTTGGGGGAGGTTGTTTTGGTTGTGGTTGTTTTTTTGACTTTTTTCCTCCCCCCCTTTTTTTTTTTTTTTTGGCATGTGTTAATGCTTTATGATTAGTCAGTCTCTTGTCTGCTGCAGAAGTACTTACTTGTCCCAGGGGAGATGAGAGGAATTTTAGGAAGTGTATTCTACAGACTCTGAATACTAGTGATATGTGCCAATGTATTCCTTTCAAAATATATGGCTTCTAGCCTTCGTTGAAGTGAGAAGTGATTTCTGACTTATGACATGATGATTTGATGTCTAAACCTGGATTGCTCAGGGGGAGGAGAAGTCTCTGTGTAGGTTGAAACTTTGGCATGAATCCAGATAAAATCTTCAGCAAACTATTGTAAAATGAGTGGTACAACTGAAGGTGCAACACTTCAGTTGCTCATCTAAAAACACTGCTTTGCTTCTCGACAAAGTTCAGGTTTATCCTTTTTGTACTGAAACTTTTTGAATTGTGCATAGGATTTAACCACTCTTTGTTAGTAATGAAAAGCCTCATACATGCCATATTATCAGACTTTCCTTTTGAAGTACTTCCATACAAGCTTCTGTGTTTTGTTTTCACAATGATATAATCCAGATAGGTAGCATTGGAAATTTAAATTATTTTTACCCTAATTAATTTGAACGTACTCTGCCAACAGGTATGCTAAGCAAGTATATTGCAGTAATGAATGAGTTTGCATTGGTTTGGACATGTAAATCATAGCTTTGTTATAATACTGGTAGAAATCTATTCTGGATTCTAGATATACAAATAGCAATATTGTAAATTTACATCATTTCTATCCCTGTCCTGAGAAATTTTCTTTGCAGTCCTAGAGACTGCGTCTGATTCCATGTTGAAATTGCAGGCATTTATCTGATGTGTAAGAAATTTCTGGAAACTGTCAATTTAAAGTTATTATAGTAGATATGCATATTTAAAACTTTGGAACTGAGTTAGCAGTACAGCAGCTGAAGTCAATGCATGTGCTTTTTCAATATAGCTTTCTCAGATGATTTCTATTCTGGTCTAACTTGAGTGAAATAATTTAAAATCAGAGTGTCTAGGTTTGGTATTTAATTTTAGTATATTCAATATGTGTTTTTAAGGCTCTGCATTTGAATTTCAGATCCCACCAGAGGATAAAACCTGATAACAGTTCTGTTTTGGGGAGTCTTTTGTTATAGAATACTTTCTAGCTTTTGCTTAAGCAATTTTTCTTCCCCAGTCAATAGAAATCATTTGTGCTGAGGTGGGGGGGGGGGAGATGGGGGGGTAGGAGGAAGGAAGGAAGAAAAATATCAATATAATCTTTAAAATATGTTGTTGTTTTTAGTTCAGAGCAAAGTGATTTCGGACTATATTGTACCCAGACCCCTGTTGAATGAGCTGTTCATTGCAGTGACTAGTTTCCTGTGACTTCGCTCTTAGGGTATTTTCTAACATCAAGGTGACACTACCATGAGAAGATTTGTCACATTTGACAATAGTTAGCATCACTGGGAGAAGCTTAGAAGAAAGCTCAAGGTCAAACTGTTTCTTTGAACTGATTTCTTTTTCCCTTCCTAGGGAAGTGATCCTTGTAAAGAGAGGTTGAGGCGTTCCTGGGGTTGCATGGGGCAGGATAGATTTTTCTGCTTTTTTAGATAATTAGAGGCCTTTAGTTTTCAAAGTTCACACCCTGCAGCTTTCCAGAGCATTGATTTTCACTGGGAAAAAATCTGGGGGGAAAGAGAAAGCAGAAGAGACTGCATTATACTTCATTTATGAGAACTTCAGCTAAAATCCCAAATATAGCAGAAGAGAAAATGTGCACAGTGAATCTGGTATTTTTAAGTTTGTTTTCCTCAGAAGACCAGCCTGCTACTGGTTGTTTTTAGGAATGTCCAGTCAGCAGAGTGCTGGCCATGAAACAGCAATGACCTTGCCAGTGCTGAGATATTTCTTGAGCAGTATTTGAGGACTCTTGTTCAGATCCTTCCCTCTCTGTGATTGTGCTCAGGTTAGTGATTTTTTTATTGTTTTTTTTGCCCCCTTTGGAAAGGCACTGCATTTTTAAAAGGGAAAATGTAAATGAAGAAAGTAGATAGTAGGGATATCTTTTGGACACCTCATTTTAAAAATTACTTCAAATGCAAAGACTGAAATTAAGCATGTTAATCTTTTCTTAGACACAAGATTTCCTCATTCTGCCAGAATAACAGTGGAACTGTTCCCACAGTAACTGTCTGTATGGTGTGTAAAAGGAGGAGGCGACATTGCGAGTATTTGTTTTGGTCTGGAAAATGTTTTGTGCAGATGTAATTAAAATACCTTTACGGTTAAAAAACTGAGTAAGACTTGTTATTCTGTAATATTCATCACACTCTTCACTTAAACATTTTCTGAGTAGCTGGTTATGGAGTCATCTTGGTAAGAAGTCTGGGTGGTTTCTACCTTGCTGGCGAGCTCTCATGAATGTTCTTTATAGTACATGTTGCAAGATTTTTTTAAAGGTATTGATGGAAAATAATCAGCTACTGAATATTTATTTTTTTTTTACCAAGTAGAATACTATACTAAATCAATAAAATAATAGACAACAGGGAGATTGCTTATTGGTGAAGCAGAGGAAATGTAAAATAAATAATCACAGTGTCCTGTAAATTTAGCAGTTGGTTTGGAGCATTCTTGCTTGTTGGCAAAAGTGTTTGGAAGCAGATCAGGTCACTGCCCCGTGCTCTTTTTGGAGGAAGCTGTTGTCATTTCTTTTTCACTCATGGCGGAACCAAAGGGGAGAGAAATAAATGGTCTCAGTTGTAGATGTGGACATGTAGTTCTGGGCTCCCATGTTGAAACGTGATGTCCTTCATGTAAGGATTACTAGTGTACTTTCAAAATGTGGCACAGAGAAAACCTGCAGCATTTACTGTCAGGGGGTGCTCTGGGGTGACAGATCTGGGATCTGTGGGTGGGGGTCAGAATCAGTCCTGGTGGGAGGAGCAGAGGTCAGATGCAGCCCAGGATGGATGGGCAAGGTTGTGGGGGACGGGGATGAGCCAGGACAGGGGTTCCTGGCTTGGTGGAGCTCATGGTCAAGGAGATGACATCCTGTGTCCTTGCTGGGACAGGTACTCATGTCTCCAAGAGGTGCTATGGGGCCATGGATGGAGCTGGGGGAGCCACAGGGGCAGACAGGCCCATTAGAGCCCCTGAGTGCATTCAGGTGCTAATTTTACAAATTGACATCTCAATTTCTGCCAGTGATAACAGAGATGTAACTTCACAGGCAGTATTAATGCTTGAAAAAACAGAGCCGTTATCTGTCCCAGTGTCTGCAAACTGTGCACCACAAAAGCTTACCAGGAGTTTTAGGAACTGAGGCCAACTCTGTATAACATCATTTTATCCATTATGGAAATTATTGACAGTAAACATGCCCGCTGGCTTGCAAATAAGCACAGTCTTGTAACTGTCTCTTTTCTCTGAAGCAATTATAGACGCTCATAACATTCTACAGTAAAAATTCAGAAAAGAGCAGGCTTTAGAAGACATCTAAATGATCCATCTTGTGTAGATACATGGTTGTAGTCCCTTCGGTAGCCCTGGCAAGGACTGTGCTGTAAGTGGACCAGAGATTATTTTTTTTCCTGCTCAAGCAACAGAGCTCACAACTGGATACAAGCTGTGCTGAGTTTAGATGGAAGTGGGTTTTGTGCTTTTGCTTTCTCAGAACAACTAACTGCTAAGACTGTTCACTTCAACTTGTATTGTAAATTGAAAAATTATAGTGTCTTTTCAGGTACAAATATTTATTTGCAAAAGGTTTAATTACAACCTTTTTGATATTTTTTGCTATCTTCTTAAACTATATGTTTCTTTTAATAACATCATTCTAGTCTGGATACATCACTAATTTCTAAACAGAGGAACACAGACTAAAATAACAGGGGAGGGGACAGGACATTAATCTAGTAATTTTAAATTGTTACTTCTTTATACTATGAGCTCCATAGTGTCTCCTAAAACCAAAGATATGGAATTATTGGAAGCTTTATTGAACTCCATGATTCATCTCATAGACTCTAAGAGCTTGTATTATTAAAAGCCCTGGGTAGTCTCTTCCTTAATATTGCTGTGCTTAAGTAGAATGCTATCTTGTCTGTCCTTTATTGCACAGAACAGGATGTAGATACACTCTATGCTTCTTCCTGAGCAATAGGAAAACAAACCAAGTGTCTGATACCCTGGTTTAGGAAAGAGTTGACTGGTCTCACTGGACTACAAGGCAGAAACTGTCTGGGGGAATTTGATCTGAGAGATGAAAACCTGTCCTCTAAAAGAACAGAGGCATCCCAGTGCACTTAGTTGAAGTCTGCTTTATGTCAACAAAAACCAGTCTGTAAATTATTGTACAAAATGTAAAACAAATTAGTAAAAATAAATTGGCTACATTAAAAAAAAAAAAAAAAAAAGGAAGTCCAATGTTATAATAATATCAATAGCTGGTTTAAAATGAGCAAAAATGTCCTTTCCAGTTCTAGGTATGTTCCAGACACACTTTGTCACTAGTTTGAGTTGCAAAGAAAGCAACTATTTCATGTTATTCTCATATTGAACTTCTCATCACTGGAGAGATCTGCATCTGTTTTGCAAATTATTGTAGGTGTCACTGTACAATGTGTCCTTTTTCATCTATTTATTCCTTTGTCACATCTCACGCCTCTGTATCATGATCCTAAACTGTGTGCATGATAGTAAAGTTTGGTTGTTGATTTATTCTTCATTGCCACCTTGCTGGCACACAGAACTATTTCCATTTGAATTCCACTGCCAATATAGTTCAAGAGCTGCATTGTTTGGCTAAAAGATTCTAATTACAGAATGGTTGTTGGTCACAGATTTGGCTTTTGCGGTCCTTTTGTTCGTAGCTCTGACAGGGGGTTGTCCTGCTGGCTGTGTATTCCTTTGGTCCCATGTTCAGGGATCATACAGTTATTTTCCCTGTCCTCAAAGGAAACTGTATCAGATTATAAAAAAAAATGAAGAAATTAGATGGTGGGATGGAGGGACGGTAACATTAATCTGCCTGCTCTCCCTAGTCTGCTTTGTGTTCAGGGGCTTTTTGCCCCTGCAGAATCCCTGTCAGCCCTCAGGACAAGGATGTTTTGCTGCACTAAGACCATGATCTGCTTTATCGACTTGAGCAGACCTATGTAAAAGCTGTGTAACACGGCCAGTGTGGGACCTCTGGGCAGTGTTTTTTCCAGAGGGATGAGTATCATGAGCAAGATGATCAGCTCTTACAGCTCCAGGCTTTGCTGCTGATAGTAGGATCAGCATTTCCAGCATGGCACTGGATGGATCTTAATTTTGTGCACACAACTTTCTTCTGGTTTTTCATCGCTGTAGTTTGTCAGCCTTTGTTGCTGTAACCCATGGTAGTTCTTGGGGAAGAGGTAAGTTATTTGCTCTAGGTTTAGATAACGCAATTTGTTATTAAAATTTTCTTTTTATGAGTTGCTAGATAAAATTTCATCACTGCTTTTACCTATTTCTGTTTTGGCTCTCGAATGTGGTATGTATAAGTTGTCTTTAAAAATGTAATACATGTAACTCGTTGTGCTAGGTAGTAATCTACTGTGCCTGTCTTTCACCTTACAAAGCATAGGACCACTGAGGAACACAATGACAAAGCACTTACGGTGCTCCAGCAAGCCTGATATTGACTCCACATATTAGCCGACGGCAGACTTTGGGTTTGGGCTATTTTGGTATTTATTTTTTGAAGTTGCCATTTGTAATACATATTTGCTAAGAGATAGCACTCTTATCACAGAATGCTGTGGGTATTATTTTACAAGGGTTAAAAGGGATATGAGCTGTGTGTCAGGAATTCCCTTGTCTGGAAACTGTTTTGAAATGTAGATTATGCTGGAAAAGTACAGTGTTATACCATATTCACACTGTTGTTACTGTAGCCAGTTTTGGTACCTGTTGGAGACAAGATCTCAGGATAGGCAGCTTTTTGTAAGAATGTCTATACTGAACCAGAGCACTTTTTATGTTATGGTCTTACAATATTCAGGGTAGCTGTAGATGATACGCAAAATGATATTCACAATTCTGAATAAGTTAACGAAGTTTTCTATAAAATCATCTCACAGTAAAGAAGGCATTCTTTCCTGTGATATTTGAAGTCATAAAAAACATGAATAATATAGCTTTTGTGGAAGCTTAGGGAGTGTTCAAGTAATATAAAGCAGGGGGCCTTTAGGCCTCAGAGCTATTGGAGAGGTAATTACTGTAATTTGAACTGCACTGGTTCTTTTCAGCACAGCTTGATGCATACTGTGTATGTTTTGCTTAATATTTGTAGAGTGCCTGTAATCTTAAGTAATGCATGCTGATCTTTGCTGCACAAAGGTTTACATGCTTTTTAAAAAGAAACAATTTGACATAATTCATGGTTGGAGGGTTCCAATGTGAGCAGTGACGGGAAAAATGAAGATGGATCAGAACCGTTGGTCACTACCAATAGGAAAGTGTTGATGAAGGCTGTCTCCAGTGTTGATGAAGTCTCTCTTTATACTCAATGGATCAGCGTCCAAAGCTTCTCATTTAACATTTCTGACCAGTAATTTAGATTAATAATTCAAGTCTAGCTCTTGCTTTTTGCTGAATATATCTCACTTAATGATGGCAGCATTTGGAGAAAAAAGCCAGAAGAAAAAGCAAAGATACCTGCTTCAGTTGTTTTCACTCGTGTTGCTGAGTAACTTTTCATACTACACAGAGTTCCTTTGGACAGGAGAGGAAGCACATAATATTGTTGCCGTTGGCCCAGGTGTAGAAGTTTCCTTGCTTCCTTTCCATAAACAGATTACTGCTGGTGGGGCAGTGAAGAGACACCTGTGTCATGACAGCTGTCTTGGTAGTCATTCATCTGGTTGAAGAACTCAACTTTCTGTACTCAAGTTTGAGCATGCAGTCACAAAATTTAGGGCTGGCTTCCTTCTCCATACCAGACTTCTTGTGAGATCTGTCCTGATATCTCAGTCCTTCAAGGGTAATGTTCATCAGAGGGCTTGTGTCTTGATTTTGATCCCTGACCTTCAGATGCTTCAGAGGTCCTTCACAGGAAAATGAAGTCCTATTTGTCAGAAAGCTGAGACATCTGTAGACACCTGAAGATACCTGAGTTCAGTTTTGCTTATCTTCCCACAAGAGAATCATAGGGACAGATTCTCCAAAGTGTATAACAACAGCGTGTGGTCTAAAAGATAATCTTTTGGCACCACTTCTACTTTTGCAATTCAGTAGTGAGGGATAATCTTTTGGCCTTCAGTTCCCCTTCTGTCTTCCGAATGAATGATGGAGACTAAAGAAGAAAGAACAAGGCATATATTTCCCAAGAGGTGTGTAGTCAAAGATGGTTGATTTGGGTGTTTTTTGTTTTGGTGGAGTTTTTTGTTTGTTTGGTTTTGGGTTGTTTTTTTTTTTCTTTGTTTGGTTTTGTGTTTTTTTTTTTCCCCTTCTTCAGGGATAAAAGACCACCTATCTAAATCAAGGGATTAAATAGCAGCATTCTGCATGAGTAGCTATTCCTCTGGGTGGGATTTCAAGTACTGTCACTGTATGCTTATGAGAACTATGAGTACAGCTGCCCCAGAAAAACTGTAGTTGCTTCTGGTTTTCAAATTGCTTTGGGAAGTTGAAACTGAAGGAAAAAGGCTTTCTTGTCACTCATGAAAAAAATTGTATCTGTCAGTTTCCACAAAGTACCTTTACCACTGTGAGTTTCTGTGCCCTTATGTCTGTATCAGTAGCACAGCTGCTGCAGATTACAATTTTTTATTCCTGCTCCCATCTGCCCATGGCTGAAGGGAGAAGACCTGATACAGAAAAAGAAATGGCCTCTTGCTTTCTACATACTTACTAGCCTACCCTCCTGTCTTCTCCATCTCCCAGACACACACAGTCTTCCCTGTATTTTGTGAGGCTATGAAATTTATCAGTCCTAGTATCTGTACACATGAAATATATGACTGTCTGAAGAAGGTTTCTTCCTTGTTTTTAACTTGGAGGTGGTTGTTCTTTTTCTTGTTAACCCTTCCCAGACTGCAAATCAAAAATGTAACTTCATCTTCCATGCCTGTACATTAAAAAAATCCCTCAAATCTAAACTTTAGTCATCAGCCTAAGACCAATGAAGACAAATGCCTGAAATGCCATGTAACATTGTGCCCTTGCTTTCACAGGTGAAGTAACACTGGTACTCAATTTATGATTTCTACTCTATTTAAAAAAATAAAAACCCAAACCACTTCAGTAGGAGTGAGATACGGCTGTGTCGGCATGTTGTGCATAGTCTTCCGAGTCCCATCTTCCATGGCAGAGGTTTATCTTTGAAAGTGATACATAGGCATTGAAATTAGATGCTCTGGCAAATCCCAGATCTTAGTGCCAGAGCAAGAAGTTTTGCAGAAAGCTTGAAGCTAACCAGAATCAATCATAGTTGTTTGTGAAGCTTTTTTTTTGTATTATTCTTTCTGTGAGAATCCAGAAGAGAGTTTGTGTTGAGTGGCAAGTCTGAAGCGGTCCCCAAGCAAACCAAGGAGGAGTATCAATTTGCCAGCAGTTTCTGGAATAACTCCAGACTGTAGAGTAAATTGTATGGCTCCTAACCCACCCTTTCTGGAGTTGATCCTGGCAATTAGCCAGGAATGTTAAGTCTGGGAACAGGCAGCTGACTATGGCTTCAGACAAAAGGAGGGAAATAGGCATTGTCCAGAGAGGGAAACTTGTGGAGCTATACAAGAATCTTGCTACAAAGATGTCAGTGGAGTAGAAGCCATGCAATGTGGATCTTGATTCATAATGATTTAAGATCTTTAAGTGTCTTTGAATAAATCCAAAAGAGATGCTGTTGTTAAATCTCCACTCACTTTCCACATCTTTTGCAGTACACAGGTGAATTTATTAATTTAGGCTGTTAGCTTTTATTAGCCCAATATAAATAATTTTCATTTCGTCTGAAAAAAATATTTATAAATAGGCAAAAGTCTTTTCAGGTTATAGAAATATTAAAGTCAGTGTTTAAAAAAATTCAAGATGGAAATGTATTCTGCTGATCATCATCTCCAGAGGCAGAAAAAGAACTCTTTTATGCAATACATGACTCGTGATAAACAACAGACCTGGTGTAATAAGTGCCTGGATGGAATACACACCCTGTTTTAGTAGAAGCTGATCTTGGAAGGATGTTAACTGAAGATAGTCATTGAAGATAAATCAGAATCAAAACTATAGCTTTTAGGAAACCATCTGGGAATCATAATTACATTTACAAGTATGTTTCAGTGAATTGGTGTTCACATTAATTCTCTCCAGTAATTTCTCCATACTGTATCATATTACCCTACTGGCAGAAGTCGAGATCCTAAATTTCATCCATTTCACCTGTTTAGCTGACATATAATCCTTAGCCATGTGATTCAGGAATAGTGAAATGAAATAATTTGGGAACTGTGTATATAACAGAAAAGATGTTATGTCCCCTGAATCTTAAAAGACCACTGCCATAGCTCACGAGTAACTCCTTTGTTCCTGCCATGATAGCCAGTATGCCTGTCAGGCTTTGCATGATGAAATCAAAATACATATAGCCCATTGCAGCTAAAAAAAATCAGCATCCTTCTTGGACTAGGTAGCACCACCTAGGAGAAAATTCACACCAAGGCTTACAAGGTGAATACCATAGGGAAAAACTTACCCTCAGAATTTCCTTGTGCATTATAAGTCAACTTGATGTCCTTTTTTTTGTACCTAGCATCAGTTATAAAACACCTTGTGGCCTCTTCAAGTGTCAGAACTCATCTGAATGGGTGATAAACCGTGTCTCGCAGATTGGAACGGTTGCTGCTATATATCTTCGCGTAGCTCTCCAGAGCCAGATAAAATATGGGAAGGGAGCAGCGGCAGCAATATTCATGCGTTTTTGCCGAGAAGGCTCTGGCTCACAGTGCCGTTTAGTGTGAGAGCAGGATTTTCAACATACTTCTTTCTTCATTAGGGAGAGCTATCAAATTCAGCCCTGTTCATAGCAACTCAAAATAGACACCTGCATGAAATGATGATTGCTTTCATGAACTTTATAGCGAAGCTACCAAACCTGGTTTATTCTCCTGTTGGAGTCAAAGGAATACTGTGAATATATTATGTCTAGTACCTTAGTACTTGGATATCTTGGTCCTATTAGTACATTAAATACATTCTTTCTTACACTCCTTACAATGATTACTTTAAATAGGCCTATGTTCATCCTAAGAGAATCTGCTTAAAAGGTTGGTACACCGTGTTGGAAGCACTTCTGGTAGTGTTACCTATGTATGCATCACCTGTGTGGATTTATAGCTGATGCTTACATTGAGTTTGGTCCTAAAGTAAAATATTATCATCATTTGCTGAGTTGGAATTCTTGGATGAGACCCAGAATGATACTTGTACTTTGGAAAAGTCCTCCTAAAGGCCTTAACCACAAATTTCCTCAGTATATGTGATAAATATTTTATGTTTCCTTTCAAGTATAAACATTAAGATTATCAGTACTCTTACAAAATGAAAGTGAGGAAATCACATGTTCTGTAATGAGATCTGCTTGTTAAATTGCCATGGTGTACTGACAATATTAATATGTGCATTTGCCAAATTATTTATGATGGTCTCTTGGTGACAAATTTGAGCAAGTGTTTTATTCAATGGCCAGAGGAACATAGGAACACCTAATTCTTAATTCTGAGCTGTCCATATTTAAGAGTAATTATGTTTCGCATAATGGAGTTGAAAATGCCATGAAAATCCTCTTTTGATAATTCTCTTACATTGTTACAGTAAAGAATAGGCAAAGTCTCTATACCTGAAGTTATCTTTTTCTTTTCTTTTTTCTTTGATCTAGCTTGGTCAACATAGAGAATGTTTCTGGGTTTATAAATGTAATTTTTATCAGAAGTTGTCATTGTATTAAATCGAAGACCTGTCATGCCAGTGGTCTGTGATAAGCGACAGTAAGGAAAAAATGCATAGTGGACATGACTCTTCTGTAAGTTAGGAAAGCAGAGTGGAGTTAAGGTTATAAAAGTTGTATCTGCAGATTAATTTCCAGGGGTGCTTGTAAAAATGTGATAGTTATTGTTATGATGGAAAGGTGCCACCCCTTTTAAAGGATCTACACACATTTTTAAAAGGCATAGAAATTAAAAAACAAAAAAAAAAAAAAAAAAGAAAATCCAGTAAAAATATATGTAGTTTACAGTTGTGGTAGGATAGGACTTCTAGTCTGTTATTTTGTGAAACTACAGCTGCTGACAAAGACTTCCAAGCAGAAAGTATGTGGTACTGTGAATTTGCCAACACTATTTGCATGAGAAAAAAATCAACTTTTTCTCTCAGGGCTTCAGGGGTTTTCTGAAAATTCAGGATTTCTTCTGCTAAAATGTTAATGAACATTAGTAGCTCATTTCCATTCATCTCCCCTGGGGGATTGAGACTTTTGCAGTCAAACCATCTCTGAATGCAGCTAGTGGATTGCAGGTGGTAACTTCAAAATCAATTGTCCAGCTTAAGCCAGTTTTGACAGGATAAGTTTCCAGTGATTTTAGTACTGCAGGCTTTGAAAGAGGGAGAGTCAAATCCAAAGCTTCAGTTTGAACACAGTAATATTAGACGTCAGAGAATTCACATGGGAAAGACTTGGTGTAAATGCCTCATGCTGGATTGGTCTATTTACTAAGACTTTATTTGTTCTGAAGTTTGTAAATAAAAAGTTAGCAAATATAGGTCAAAGCAACCTCTTGTTTTGTTTCCATGTCTGATCTCTTTCTATGAAAACTCATGCTTGCACAGGAAGCCAGCAATAGATCTGCAAGCAGCATATTGTTCTGACTAGTTTCTTTTGGTACATAACTTTGTTTCTAACATTCCTCCCAATGTTTGTAAACTTTACTCCTATTGTTGATAGACTTTTTGAGGGGGGGGCAAAGCTTATAAAGAGCTTATTTTTTAAAAGGCTTATTTAACTTGTAGCTCATTTAATAAATTCAAGCCAAAAGTCACACTTTACCTTCATACTGTCTTTAAAAGTTCATAACAAAGTGTGTCCACATCATCTTGGGAGTCTTGTGCCAGCCTTTGAGTAGGTTTATTCCAGAGTATGCACTGGTCCCTGCAGACTGTGCTGCCCTATTCTCCATGTCTCTTGGTTCCTTTCAACAGGGAAGAAATTCACAGGCAAGTCCCACCCAAGGAACAGTCCTGTGTTTCACAGCTCTGGCACAGTCTATAATGCTGTCCCTTGAGTTGACCTTCTTCATCATGAGAAGGTGATCTCCCTATGAGTATTTGTCTCAATTCATAATGTCTTCTCTAGTGACTTACAAATGTATGAAGACATTTCTTCTTCAAGCTACTACCATATTCACATCTGTACCTCCCTTAATTGTGTTGGACGCAGAAATATCTTAGTAGAAGGAGCACCACATTTTTCAGTGTCACTGCAGTCCTATACATCAAGAACTTTATCCATCATCTAATTGTACTAACCTTGAGTGATTTCACTAGTTCAGCAGAACACAAAACCAGTCCGTCTCTCTTCTTCAAATGCAGAAAGCTCGAATACAAAGGCAAATAAGCACAGAGGCAGCCAGTCATATATTGCTACCTAGAGTAATTTTTTTGGATTTTAATATTGATTTTGTTCATTAGACTGAGTTTTACCATGGGCAACAAAAAAGTCATATTCTTTGGGACTGCTGTTGATCTCAAACTGGAACATATTTCTAGAATCCATCACAATACTCATGCTAATTGTATTAAAAATAGTAAATAAGGGAACTTCTGCAGCATATATTTCTTTAGTCCAAGTCTTTCTTTAGATCCAAGTCTTGTTAAGTCCATACAGAAAGCAGTACACTCTCCACCAGCTTCTCTTTCACCTATAAAAGACAGAAATTTGAGGCACACATTTGGAGGAAAGAAACAAAATTTCATAAAGATTTGAAGGGGGTGAAGGGAGTGGTGCTGGTGATGTCTGTCTTATGATCCCAGAAATGTGTTACCTTATGACATAGGTCATCTTAGTCTAGTTAGAAACTATATAAGCATTTGAAAGAATTCTATCCCTTTGTAAAAATATGTTGCTGAACACTGTGTTATTTGAAAAGCTTGGTTTAAAAATCTAAGAAAAACATCAACAGGACTTTTTTAACCTTACAATCTCTATTTTAAAGGCCTTAGTTCTTAATTTTACCCAGCTTCAATGTAATTATATCTGCAAAAACGTTACATACCAAGTCCCTAGCTCCACTGTCCCAATTAAAACAAACAGATACAATTCATTTGAAGCCTTCAAATTCATCAAGAATGGTGCAGGCTGTGATTATTGCACAATACTGTAGCACAGAGAAAGTAGTGAATGAAAAATTCCTTTCTTGTACACATAGGTGTACCAATGCTTGTGTATCAATGCTCAGGACCATTTAGCTCCTGGGGTTAGAGCAGGAAACTGTTTTTGCTCTCTCTGCCATGCTATAATTGCTGCTGCTTGTCAGATACAATGGGCAAGGACAATAGTAAAAAATAAGGTCTCTTATAAGTGCTTGGATCTTGTACAAAGATGCTTTTAAGTAATCTGTAATAGTAGTTGTCTATTTTTTATTCCAGGCTCTACAAATGCTTGTACTGTTTTTCTTTGCATCATACCTCTTCCATTTCTTCTGCCTTTGGCTGTGCTGGAGAAGATGGGGTTTATGCAAAATGATTTTCATTTCCTCTTTGCAGCTAGTTTTAAGAAAGCAGAACCTGGTATTTGCCATTTAAATAAAAGCACTGAATGGAATAAATAATTGAATTAAAAATTGAGACTTATCTAGGCATCAAATTTGTTTAGTAATTTGTCTTCATAGTGCCACTGTGTACATATTTCTTTTCTGCATGACAGTTGCTTAATCTGTTTCGACAGTTACTTAATTTTACAAGCTAAGACCCAGGGCTGAGTATCTATTAAAGTATTTCTTGTGAGGCCCTTGCCTATGGCTACTTTCTTATTTAAAGGAAGAGCCTTCTAAAGCATGGCAGATAAATAATTGTACCTGCGTGTGTTTGAAATACTACACCTGTCTCTGTTACTAGTCAGAGAAAGGCATAGAAATGAAAATTAGTGTTAATATGGGATTCTTTTGTTTTCCTCTTTTCTTTTAAATAGAATCTACTAACTAATCTTTGTTCTTTCCTCCTTTTGCTTTTATTATCTCTTCTCCTTTTAGGGTGCTATTATTTTAGCTATCTCTGTATGCAATAAAAATGTCATGTAATATGTTATGGTTCTAAAAACTGCACTTTTTATGCTATACTGGCTGATCAGAGATGGGCTCTTGAATAATCCTAGGTGAGAATTTGAAAGAAAGACGAACCAGCAGCCCCTCCTCTCATTGTCTTTATCCTGAGCAGGAAAATGAAATGAAAAGTCTAAAGTAGTGTTCATATGTTCAAATGTAACAAGAGTGGAGGTTGCAGGGGCTGAAGGACAGCACTGTGGCACACAATCCAGCTCTCAGCTACCTCTTGTATCCAGCCTGGGCCACACAAGTTTTTCTCAGCATCTCTCTGTGCAGATGAAACTAAAGCCATTTAAATAGGATGAGTTGCTCCATATGCCAGGAGGAGATTAAGTTATTTTGTATTCAGTTGATGTTCTATCCCCCTGCTGTTGTAAGAGTTTTTAGTATTTTTTTGGTGCTCAAGAGGAGACAGAAGTGTGTTGATCCCATTCTGGGAAAAAAAAACAACCAACCAACCTCAAAAAAAGTGGACTATGTTTTTTGCTTGTTGTCTTATTAAATTCTCAAGCACCTTCAATGGCTGCAAGACAACAAAAGATCTGCTGAGACAATGTTGAATGGCTGAGTAGGGGAGAAAAATGTGTGATAACTCAGAATTCTGTGTTTATGAAGGATTAATGACCAAAATGTTTGGAGAAAGAAACTGCTTTTTGAAGAGGCATGGGGTTGTCTATCACTCCATCTTGAGTCTAGATAAAAAAAAAAAAAATATGTGTGGTTGGAAAAATAGAATGGCTGACAGGAAGTATTTTCTGTTAATAACTTACCTCCTAAAAGCAAAAAGATAACAATTTCTTAAAAAAACAAAACAAAACAAACCAAAAAAACTCTCGGTAGCTGATCTCTAAGACTATTCATTTTTACTTTCTTACATGTGACAGTTAAAAAGCCATTGAAACAAAATTGAACAAAATGTTTATACTTTTTGAGCAGAAGCTACAAGAAAGGACAGCCATAAGGAGAAGCGTGTTTGTGTAAAGTTGTTTGAACTATGATACTGCTTTGCATTGCATAATCAAATGCAGATAATGCATTTAAAGAAAAATGCTAAAGGGAGACATGAAGACTGGAGAATAACTGAAAAAATAAATGGAAAAAAAAAAGGCAAAAAAAACCTCAGGAAGAAGGAATCTGAAAGGTTGATTGTGGTGGGACATGTGTGACAACAATGATGAAAAAATGCAAAATGGAGCAGTATGTGCAGGAATTGACAAGAAAGGAGAAAGTAATGGAGATTAAAGAGAACAAGAGAAAAACTGGAATAAAAGAGCAACAGAAAGATGAAAGGGAAAAAAAATAAATAAGGTGAAATAGAGCTTTAGGAGAATAAATTGATGAAATTAAGACAATAAGAAAATAAAATCCAGAGTTGGGGTGAGCTGGTGTCTTTGGCAGTTGATGCTCAGAATTGTTGAACATTGAATGTGTTTTCTCAAATACAGTGTTAATCTGGTGGCACTAATATGATCTTGTAAAAACTGTTGCTTTCAGGGAGAGCACCATAAAAATAATTCATGGACATCTCCAGCAATTTTGAGTTTTAATAAATAAAAGGCTAAAAGCAATTAATGGAAATGCTCTGTTAGGAACTTGGTAAAAATCCCTCTTACAATGATGTATCTAAGGTTACATCCCCTGTGGGGATGAACTGGTATCGTTCCCACAGCTTCCCTCAAGCAGTTATTTCACAACTTAAAACTGTGAAGATAACTTCTGAGTTTAGCTTCAGTCTTGGTCTTTAACTACCTTAATTGCCCATCCATGGGCTAAAGTAAAGCAACTCTTCCAGTATTAGCTTTTGTCTCTTGCAAAACTGTTTTAGTCTTTTCATGAGCTGTTGTTTAGCTGAACTGCATACATATTTAAAGCTTTTAATTACTTCTTTCACTTCACAGGTCATCCTGTGGCTCTCCTGTGGTTCTTTTCTGGCCTCTCCACAGTTTTTTCCTTCTTCCCTCTATACTATGCAAAATTGAGAGGCTTGATTTTTATGTGGGTGCCATAGTGTGTTACCGTGATAGAAACAATTACTATTATGTTTTTATCTGCATTGTCTCTAACTTGTGATGTTTAATTTGAGGGTTGCAATTAAGCACAGGTAATCAAGATGTGATCTACTTTGAATATTTGTTTTTTAGAGGATGTTCTGGGATTTTGTGGGTTTTGGTGTTAGGGTTTTTTGGTTGGTTGGTTGTTTTTTTCTTTTCTTCTTTCTTTGTTTTGTTTTGTTGTGTTTGCTTTGTTTGTTTGTTTGGGTTTGGTTGGTTTGTTTGGGTTGGTTTGTTTGTTTCCCGGCAGTCTCTGGCAGAATGGAAGCATTCCCGTCTGCCCCCCGAGATAAGTGGTTGGACACTCCCTTATGGCAGTGCTGATAAAATGGAGGGCAGATCCCTTAGATTGTTCACGTAGGCCTCAGGTGCTTGCAGACAGCTGGACAAGCTGGCAAGCTTTCATAGCAAGTGGGTGGGTCACAGAGCCCTGATCCATCAGGATCTGGCAACTTCTCAGCCCTCTGCTTCCAGTCTAGAGCATATAGGCAAGGAGGGTCCAAAGAGGTAGGAAGAAGGCAGAGGGCAAGGACAGATCAAAAGCTGAATTAAGTAAATAAGCTTTTTTTTTTTTTAATGAACTCCAGTTAAAGGTCTGAAATCCCCTCCATGCCTCAAGCTAGATGCAGTTTAACATGATGAGCTGTTACCATTTAATTACAGCATGTCCACCATGATTATCCAAGCAAGATGCTGCAGTGGTCATCCATGGAAAGCAAATTGGCAGGTATTCAAAGCAATTCACCATAAGTAGATGGGGATTGTTGGACAGAAAGCCTCATTTATGGACTTCTGTCTTCTACTGAGAGAATAGCACAGTAACTAAACCTTAGTTACTTAAGGCTTACAATTAATTTTGTAAAGTAGGTTTTTTGTATCTTGTCAAGAGTCCTGAACTGAACAGTGTTGCATGGCTTCCCATGGTGATTTTGGATTTGGTTTCTATGACCATTCAAGTCTCCCCTAATTTCCAGTTCTTCACTATTCCAGTTGCAGAAATGCTTCTTGTTCTTTTCAGTTCAGATTCAGCTCCAGTCTTGCTGTGGTCTAAAAAGAGACTAAATTACCACATCCATTGAACAAGGAATACAAGTAGATCATTCCTACCTGAATAACCTGATTCTGACTGTACTAAGTCCAGACCTAAGATCTATCCCTGTCCTCAGCACTGGCAGCCACAGGTGTTTAAGAAGGCTTTTGAGAATAGGATAGTCAGGTTGTAAGACTTCTCCAGAATACTCTGATGGCTTCCAGCACATCACAACTCACAGATTTCCTAAATGATAGGAGATGACTTAATATTCAATACCTGTTAATGGGTTTTTCTTCCATAATCTTGTCCAGTCATTTCTGAACTGAGCTAAGCATCACAAGTCTTTTGGGAAGGAATAGTTTAACTGCAGAAATGTGTGGAGAAATACCTTCTGTTCAAACCTTCCATCTTTACATACCCCTTAATTGTATAGAAAGGCAGTGAACAAGCATTACCTATTAATTTATGATTCCATATTTCTTAGATTTCTTTCCTGTCCCACTCTAGTTTTATCTTTTCCAGGTTTAAGAGTCCCAGTATGTACAGTCTGTGTCCTATTCTTTAATGCTTCCTATTCTGCTTTATTTCATGTTGAGTTAGTCTACCTAATGGGCTTTGAATTTGTTCCCCCAGCACTTCTTAACAGTTGATATGTTTGTTGAATTTCTTTATCTGAAATCTGAACCCTGAGATCTTGTTCCTCAATGGTGATAACTATTTCAGAGGCAACAACAGCATACATTTTTTTTCTTTTCCTCACATGTATCACTTCAGTTAAATTTATATCTCTACCAGCAGAGGTAGAAATGAATGGTTAAATGGCAGCCAGGGTAACAAGCAGATCGGTCATCTGAGGTTTTTCCTCCACTGTTCACTGAGCCGACAGAGGTACCAGTTTTTACAATGTGTCTTTGTGAGGTTGGTGTTTTAGGAGCTCAGATGCTGCAGAGGCTGTAGTTTTTTCTCCTAACTTATGATACCATTAGTTATCTTACAAGGAATAGCAAGTGTTTCTAATAAGTTACTTCACTTGAACTAAGAGCTTATAGATTAGTTTTTGTAAATTTGTTGCCCTTTAAAACCACGTGAAAGATACTCAACAACATTCTACATCGTGTTTGCTCTAACTTATTTTCCACTTTCAGACTCTAGGTACAGCTCATTAAACACACCTGTAGCAATAGAACTCCTAAATATTTTATCATTCAAGATGCATCCCTGTGGCATTAAATTAGTTCTCACGCCATACAGGGTTTTCTCTAATAACAAAATAGCCACAAATGTGCTTTTCAAAGAAATATTACAAGAAGCTCTGCTGGTTACAGGTTGCTTACCGAATGGACATTGTGTAGGGGATGGAAGAGTTTCAAAAAAACCCAGATTATCTATGTCACTGAAATCAAAAATTTTCATATACCTGTTTCCCATTCACAAAGAGCAACTGAATACTTCTAGCCCAGGTATTATTTATGAATTTTACTTTTCTAAGGGACCAGCAGGAAGATTATTTCTACTGAAGTAAAATAGCCATTTAAAGCAATGTTCAGTTTAACAGTAACTTACTGATTTTATTAGTCATTGAACTTTTAAATGTTCACTTTGAGGGTGAGATGAAGTCCTGTTGCTTCTGAAAATAACCATTGTTATGTATTCTGCTTTAGTAACTGTTACTAATTATGTAGCCTGTGCTTATCTGTAGAGTTTTGAATAACCTTAGGTTACATTTGTCCAAATAAAAAAATGCTTTATAAATTTTAAAGACTCCTATTCCTCTAACCCAAAGGAAATCAAACACTGTGTGAACTTGGAATATGCAAAGGGAAGTGGATTGACTTGGCTGACAGTTTAAGAGGGGTCTATCATCAGGTATAGCAGCTGTACTTTATGTGTAATTGAAAGTGTTGTTATCATGGGAAAACAATGTAGAATGTACTACATCTCCATTCAAGGTCTGTTTTTTCTGTAAACTTAAATGTTTGAGAGACGAGTTTTTTTGTTTCTTTCTTTTATTTTTCCCTAAACTAATCAAAACCTATTTTTTATATATATATAAAAAAAAAAAAAAGGCAAAAGAAAAAAAAAAAAAGGCAGCTTAGTTAATTAAGTGTAAGAAAATAAATGTAAGAAGATTACCAGGTCAAGAGCCATTGTTGTTGAAGCTATTTTGATAAACTTTTCTTGTTAAATCCTGGTGGTCCTGTTTAACATTTTTGCTTTCTTCTTTTAGTATCTGAGCCTTCCTAATTCCCCAAACTCTGACAACTACTTTTTTATCACTTGTAATGACCCTAGGAATATTAAGAAAACAGAATATAACGAAAATTGATTACTCAAGTTAATAATCTAAGAAAACTTCAGTAAAGCTTTTAAAATCTGTTAATTAATCCTATGGCTGAATAGATGTAGGAGTGTTGGAGGCCCTTAACCATGGCAGTAGTTTAGCATCCACAGTGGAGTATATAATAACATTTGCTTGATATCTTGATATTATAGTAAATTTTGCAGTATTTACTTATTCTTCAAAGTGGATTTTATCTATCTTATTTAATGATGTCTTTAAAATTAGTAAATTCAGCTGTACTAGTTACACCTTCAGTTTTTAAGGTCCAAACTCCTGCCCTGGTTGCAGCTATCTCATAAAAACAGAATGAAACAAATACCTAGTTTTCCTAACAAAGACTCTTAACTTGTCTTCACTAGGACTGCTGGAAACAATCAAGTGTATTAGCAGAATATGGCATTTAGACTTTACACAAGGTGATGTGTAGCAAAGGTACCACATTCTACAGGTAGAATTTAGCTCCCAAGAGCAAATTCCTGACTGTATGGTCTCTTTCTGAGGCCTGACTAAGCAGCTTTGGATATTACAAAGGCTCTGCTGTGTGTTTTAATTTTCATTTTCCTTTTTATTACATTGACTAATCAGGGGGATTTCTTATACCAGTTCTTATAACCTTGTATGATCATGTTTGGCTACATAGATAAAGCATCTTCTCATTTGCCTGATTACTGCATGAAAACAATACTCTTAGAAAGCTAAACCACTAATTTAACAGTGTTTCTCTGCCTGTCTACTTTGTCTTCCCCTTTTTTCTCAAGAATCCAATTACCCAAGCCCTAACCTTATTTTTCCACTTCTTCACTTTGGTGAAATCTTTTGATGGCACAGGCAGAAGCACTTGGCTTGATTCTCAGGCTCAAAACCAAATGGAAATACTGAATGTGCATTTGGTAAGCAGGGGGTTTGCTGTGTCTGGACATGGCAGTGCTCAGCAATTGCCCTTCCTCATGTTGTGAGGGATAGGGTATTCCAGGCAAGGAGATGGAGATAAAGCCACTGAGGGAATAGAGAAAAGGGAAGATAGAGCAGTAGTTTACTGTAGAGAAAGTCTTGGAAATTGAGGGCAATTTTTTAGGTATGTAAAGGCCTGCCACCATGGAGTGGCTTTTGTTCCTGGCTGGTCTCTGCAGCTTCTTCCCAGGCCACATGCTGGCAGGTAGGAGAACCTGACTCTGAACTACTTCTTAATGCTCAAAACATGAACTACCTTAATCAGAAAAAGAAATAATTGATTTAATGTAAAATTAAGTAAAGTAATAGGTCTGTGAATTGTTATTTGAGGAAAGAAAGTTATGTCAAAGTGTTACCAAATCTGCAGAAATACAGCTATAGTAGTTGACTCACTGAAATGCATGAATGCCTGATAATGTCTCAAAGAAACTCCTCGCCTCTTAATTTTTATAACAGATGAATAAAAGAATATACAGCACAAAATCAGGCCTGAATACTCATGCTGAGTTTTCACTGAAATCTGTATTGACAGATTCAGGTTTGATATTTCATATCAAGAGTTTGATAGCTGTGTAATGAAAACAGAAAATGTTGCTTCAGGTTCTGATAATGAGTGAGGATTAGAAATCAGTTATCAGTCAAAAGAAAGGCAAATTGCAATGCACATTTTACCAGCCTAACATCTTTCACTTTGTACACTTATTGCCTATCACAGTGGGTTTTCAGTTCTAAGTAGTGCATCTTTGCACTGCTGAAATACCAATGCTTCTGTATGTATTCTAGATGAGTGGGAAAGTGTATTGCTGTACCATACCAGAACACCCCTTAATAGCGCTGTTAAGAATGGTTTCCTGAGAATGTTTCCTAATAGCTATAAAGATCTATTCTTTACCCATAGCTTCACCTACGTTCAAAATCTTTTTTCTATGACTTGTATGGTATATTGTCTGATAATATTAATACTTTTAAAAAAGAAGCTGTTCTTAGAAGCCAGATGTATAATTTTGTATTCATGGCTTTTAACAGAACCAGCCTGTTTTTCTGATCTTACTTTCTCTGCCTAGCATTGCACAAATCATCTGAGCTTGCCTGGAAAACTAATTTTGTGTCTTGGTCAGAACAGTAAATTCTAATTTTCACTTGGTATGCATGAACTCGAGTTTTCATTAATTCTTGTTAAAACATTTTTAGGAAGGTGAGGTAGTGGTTTGGGTCTGAATTTTCCCTGCTTTCTGTTTTTTATTTTCCTTAGGATTTTGTGAATTGTGGAGAGCTTTATAATAGCTTGGACATGATAGGATGATTTTTTAATATAATTACATTTAAGTGATAGAAATGAACACAGCAGTTCAAGAGTTGGCAACTGTCAGTACAGGGTAGGCAGCCAGCGCTGCATTCAAGACACCGAGACAGTCATAATTTAAAAGTTAATTAATTGCAACCTAGTCACCTGACTGTGGTTTCTGGTAAGATATTACTTTGATAAACACATGGTACAGTTCTGCCATTGATAAATCTCCGTGTATCATCATAAAGTTGAGTATTTACCAAGACAACTTACCCAGCCTTGGAAACCTTTCCCACATGCTGATTCTTGCAAGTTAATCTATTTAAATCACATGACTAACTTGCAGAATCAAGCTCTTAGTTTTCTGTTTAACTGGTATTGCTTTTAATTATAAACTGTATGTAGTGACAAGTAAATTGGTAAATATAAGGCAACACCTCTTAAGCTTATATTCCTGTTATTTTGCATAAACCTGGCTTGCTTACTTCTTAATCAACAGGAAATAATGCTTGTGTTCCTACAAGAAAACTTAGAGGGCTCTTGGAGGTCTTTAACAGTTGTTGAATAGTGAATGGCTTTTCACAATTTAGTGGTTTTAAATTGAAGTAGTTTGCAGTTTTATAGAACTCAACAGTTTAAAGCACTAGCAGACATGATAGCCAAAGCTGCCATGACACAGCTCTGCTCATCTTATAAAATAGGCCATCAAGCATTCTGTATTCTTTACATACATATTGAAAATTACATTGTCAAAATAAATGATACAATCATCCAAATAAATGACACAACTAGTAAATTAGAGATTGACTATGTTTTTCAGTGAGCGATTTGAAAAAGTTGTTTACTTACGATTCGCTTGTGCAATTGCATGATGGCTTGTCAAACCACCTGACTTTATAAATGAGTCATTAAAATGTAGAGTTATGTCAACTGGATCTCAGTTAACCGTATTCCTATGTTTTTATTTCAGTCTCAGCTTCTACAGTGCGTAATATAGTTGTTTGCTGCCTTCCGCATGGCTAGCAGCAACATCTGACAAGTCCTGTTTCTTCAGCAGTGCCTTCAATACTTTCAGATTTAACATTTAGTTCTTCCCCACTTTTGACTGACTTAACGCAGAGGATGTTGTGACTAAAGTCTTACTGTAATGGTCTTTGGTTTTTTTCCTTTCATGAAGTGAAATTTTGAAAATCTGTATTGTGCAAGTATACTTCTTTTTTGATTTTACCATAAAATTTAATTATGACTGTGAATAATTAAGAGCAGGATGTCAGACTAGATTTCCACTTAAAAGGTGTGCCCAGTAATCATGCTGATCTTGGATGATAGAAAAGATTAATTACTCTTCATTTTGGCTACTGTTGGAGATGCTGCTAGAAGGAACTGCAAAAAAAAAAATGCAGAGCAATTAATTAATTGCTCTCTGTATGTTCCACTGCTAGCTCTCTTCCTCCTTTTAATACTTTGGAGTGATATTATCTTCTCTGAAGCTTCTATGAACTCATGTGAGTATTTAAGCACTTTTGAAAAATAGCTTAACAAATATCATCTGTGGCACTCAAATCCACTACAGTTTTTTCTCCTCCCAGATTGTGTGAGACTAATAAATCACACAGGAAAGAAAGAAAATGGCTATCAGTCTTTTTCATCCACAACAGATCTGATACATGTAACAGTGGTTGGGTACAATTTTACCTAGAAATTTAAATCCATATGCAAACATTAATATTGAAAGCATGGATTCTACACAGGGCCTATAGACTACACCTACAAGTGATCACTGCATTTGAAAATAGCATTTCATACTCTTAAGTACACCTGCGAGGAATGAGGGTATCAGTTTTAGTAGAAATTACTTACAAATTGTGCAGGAAGTGGAGGAAAAACTAACCAGTGGTGTGGATCTCAGTTCAAGACTGGCCACCAGCCTGTGCAGAAGTGCCAAGCTGAACTGCTGCTGCTACCTCAGAGGTGTTGGTGGGACCACAAGGTTTGCCAGAGTCAGGGTGATGGTTAACTGAGAGCGTGGTTGCGTGCACACTCTCCTTTGCAGTGCAGTTTTTCCTTCATTGCATGGCGAATCACATAATGTTCCGCATTGGAAGGGACCTAAGAAGATCATCTAGTCCAACCCCCCTGCCGGAGCAGGATCACCTAGACCAGGTCACACAGGAACGTGCCCAGGTGCGTTTTAAATGTCTTCAGGAAAGGAGACTCCACAACATCCCTGGGCAGCCTGTTCCAGTGTTCCGTCACCCTCACCATGAAAAAGAAACCTGCCTCTTAACTGGCAATGATAGTGGATAAGGACACAAATGTCTTAGTGAACCGACCAAAATTCTCAGCATTTGTGGTAGGTACTTCTCAGCACTGCCTTCCCTCATCCTTGGGCTGGTAGTCATGCTTCTTGCATCTCTTGGTAGTAATGTGACACTCTTTTAACTCAGTTTCTTAAAGAATGCAGTTGGAGCCCTTTGGTCTTCATCCAGATATTTTTATTCATGAAGGCATAGATTACTATCATTTATTAATTATTATAGTATGGCAGATAAGCCCTAACCAAAATTATGGCCCCATTATAGTAGGCAGTGATTCAGCACAAAACCAGAATGTTGTTCTGCCAAATAGTTTTATAGTTCTTACTTTTCTGTTTTATAGAAGAGAGTTAAAGGCAGGACATGAAGATACATCATTTCTAATGTCACATAGGAACACTGTGACAGAATCTGGAATTTAAGACCTTATTACTCTTAGATCACTGCCTTAACCAGAACAGCATTTTCTTTCCTTGCAGTAGTTGATGTTATTTACTTAGCATAGCTAATCTTCCTCCCTCAATTGGTAAGAAAAAATATTAAACTATGGTATAATAATGCCATAAATCTAAAACAATTAACAGTGTATTCACCAGGGCAAAGACTTTGTAGGCTTAATATTTAGAGGATGTAAAGACTATTTATTTTTACTTTAAAGCAAAAATATGTGTTCATGTTATGGCAAATACTGTATTTGCATGTGTTTTCCTTTTCCCCTAAAGGAATGAACCAATTATTCCTCTCAGACAGAGCATGACATACTGGAGTAAATGTTAACAAAAAAATTAGCCAAAGTTAAAATGAGTATTTATGGTAAAAAAAGAACAAAAGTCCTCTGTGAATTCAGGAAATTTGAAGTTAAGAAGAAAATTGCATGTCAAGAAGAAAATTACAATAGAAATTTTCTGTGTTATAAATGGTGCTGCTCTGCAAGCAAGGATTATGTAAATCTTTGTACTTCATTAGGATTCAGTCACCTTTGAGATTATGGGATTCCCTAAAACGTGAATGTGGGTGCATAGACACCTCCTGTATGTGTCTGAAAAACAGTAGTGTCAGTTCAGGGGGAGAGAAAGAAATCTATGCAAAACCGTATTGATTTTTATTACTTGTAATTTATTTATAGAGGAGGAGGAAGATGAGATAAATTGTCTTTCTCAGGCCTTGTTTTTACTATGCTCTGTGAGCACCTGTTTTGCAGACCCAAGCCATATAAACACATAGCGATTCAAATCCAGCACTGGGCTCTGTAAGGTGATAGTGGATTCTGGGGTCCAGGGACTCTCCATAGCCCAGCATGACCTGAGCTTATGTTGCAGGGTTTTACTACAAAAAGAGAGCACCTCTCTGCCAAGGCCAGAAGAGAGGTATAATCCTCTGCAGCAGATCATGGGTTAAGAAATGCCAAGTTACAAAAGACTCAAGTACATACACAGGTTTAGAGTCTTTAGTTTCTGTAGCTCTAGCCTGAAAGCATTTGCCAGTGGCCACCAGTATGACAGCTGGAGTTCAGTTCCCCCTAAACCTCCATCTCTTTACTATCCCACATTTCTTCCAGAATTTGTAATATATTTGATGATTTTAAATATTACTTTGTGACATATTTGATATCTTTTAATCTTTATGTATCCATAGAGGCTTTTGTAGGAATCTAATAGCAATTATTCCATTGTTGTTAAGTTGGAAAAAGTCTTGTGTGCTGTGGACTGCATTATAAAAAGAGGCATTGATTTAATGCATCTGGGATTTTAGCTGGGATCAGTGGATGTTAATAAAGAAGCTAGGTCTTCCAAATTCCTAAGTTAACTAAGCACTTAACTTCTTTGTTGCAAATAGCAGCTAAACATCAGCAACTATACAGAACAGTGGAGAGAAGGCCTGAAGTTAGCAAATTTATAACTGTGTTTTGTGAACAGTGTTCATAGAATCATGGAAAGTTTTGGGTTGAAAGGGACACCTGAAGGTCATCTAGTCCAACCTGCTGCAGTAAGCAGGGACATCTTTGACTAGATCAAGCTGCTCAGAGCCCTATCCGACCTTACCTTGAATGTTTCCAGGAGTTTAGAGTCTCTGCAGTTCATTATGTCCAAATTTTACTACCTTTATGTCAAAATGACCTGGTATTTATAGACTAAGACTCCTTGTTTAAGGGTAAGCCATAGTAGTAAAGAAAGCTCTGTCAGAATTTTGACTGGAAACAAAAATATCACATCTCCAGGAAAATTTATTATGTAACACTTTTTATGTTCCTGCTAAACTTTGCTTGGCTGGTATTTCCAGATCCAGATTGGTTTTCCTACTTGTTCTTTACTAGTCAGCTTGCAGTGTCATGGGAAAGACTGTTAGGTACAGGGTATCCCCGGTATGAACACCCTTCTGAGGAAACAGTTAATGGAGAAAACAAAGGAGCACTGCTTCCTATTGAAAAAGAAAAGGGTTTGCAGACAAGTGGCACCATGCTAGAAGAAAAAGTGTGAACAGCCGTGGTTTGAAAATGCCTAGGGTGTGAGAAGGGATTACAAGTCACTGCCACAATGTCCTAGTGGCATATAGGAGGGACTTCCCAACATAGGGGTTTTTTGTTCATCCAGGAGCACTTCCTGAAGCAAGACCAACTTGCATCATGAGATATAATATATGAGCTTTTGGGCACATAACTTCTCCAACTGCTTCTAGAAAGACAATTTGATAACTCCCTGATAATTTGGCTCTTGTAGTCATGGTGGTCTGAAGATACTACATTTAATATGACAATTTATGTATTTCACTGTATCTGCATATTTATGTCTACAAAGACCTTCTGGCTCTTTGGTCCTGTATAAATGCACTTTCTCAAAAAAAAAAAAAAATTAAACTTTCACTTTTTACATTTTTCACTTGCATTTGGATATGAAATTAAGCAGTAACCAAAACTATATTTGGGAGATATGAAAACTATTTATATATTGTAGATAATATAAGTAAAACAGAATATGCATTCCAGAAGAGGTTTTCCAGAGCAGTATTACAGATTCCTCTGTATCAGGCTCTGATACTTATCTGGGGAACTCCTTCTGAATAGTCCGAAATTGTCCACTAGCTCTGTGGTCCAAGCTGAAAAGGAAAGGCAGTCCGTGAAGACAGAGGCTTTTCATGAAGGAAGCTGTAACAGCATCTTGAGCAGAAAAGATTCTCAGGCACAGCATAAAGATCTTGAGAGCTGTACGGCTATTGTGTCTCCTGATTTGTGGAGGAGTTTTTCTGCTTCAGTGTGACAAAGATGTCATTAAGGTAAGGTATAGTAGAGGTTTACAAAAGAATGAATGGATAGAAAGGAAAGTGATTCCCTCATAAAGATTGGTACAGGGTCACAGTTTAAAATAGGCATTTAGTAAAATCAAACAAATAATTCATGCAATACTTCATGTAGAACTTCAAAATTAAGTTCTATAGAATTAAATTGTAGAACTTGCTGCTGTGGGATGTTGTACATTTCAGAAGTAAAAATGAACTGCAATGTGAGTGGACAGGTTTGTTAAAAGAAACAAAAAAAGTCTTATTACTATCTTCTAAATGCAGTTTCTAGTTTACAAAGTCCCTAAGCACTGGATTGCCAGAGTCTGGAAGTTAAACCATGGCAGTATTGCTTTATACTCACCATGTTCCTAATTGCTACTGTGATAACAGATGCTGACCTGACAGAGGTAGTTTTCTCCACGTCTTCTGACTGCCTTTGTTGCATGTATGTATCCTTGAAATTAATTAAAAAAAATAAATAAAGTAGATAAATCCAGATATTTGTGAGGTGGGTAAACACAGAAAAAGAGGAGCACTACTAACAAGCAGAGGATGTTTGTTTTTGAAAAAATGTGAATGTTTTTATGTACAGCTGAATTCTTCTGCCTATATACAATTTTAAAACGAAAAGTCTCCTACTGTTAGCACCCAAGCTTGCAATCTTTGCTTAGCTAAAACTGCCACTGAAATCAGTCACTGAAGTTAGTGCAAGTTTTCATCTGGATAAGGGCTGCAGGTTCCAGTTCATAATTATTAATGTATTCCAAAATGACTGTCATTATAGGTCCATTATGGAAAGACTGTACTTCACGGCTCTGGTTCTAATTTGAAGATAGGGTAAATTAGGCATGAGGTCAGTTAAGTTACAGGAACATAAAATATGGGAGTAAAGTGTGCCCTACCATCTTTGAGCTGTGGAGGATCAACATAGGAATGATCCTTCTCATGACTCAGTTGTGGCAGTACATTTTATATGAAATGGCAGGGGAGCATTAATCATCAAGGCCTAATGTCACTTTGATCTTGATTCATAGTCCACTGTCAGGTCTGCAGTTCACCTTAGGCCATAAGCTGCAGAACTATTTATTTGTGAATTACGTCCTTGGAAAAGAGAGGAGTGTACAAAAGATAACAAGCTTTCCAACGATGTCTAGGCACTCTGAAAGTTAGAGAAATGCTTGATTTTCAAAGACCCTTAGAGCATGCAGACTGAAAATTAATGGAAGAAATTCCATTAATTCCCTGGGCCACTTGCAAAACTTAAGCCACTGTTAAGTGGAAGCTGGTATTCATTCAGGAGACCAGTGAGTATAAAGCATATAAGGGCATCTGCCAAAACCTGTAGGATTTCGTTATTCTGAAGTTTACATATAAGCTGATACACAGAGAAAGACTAACAAAATTCATTGTTTTCACAGGAAAGAAACACTGTAATGAAGTGTTGCAGTACTGCTTGGATCTTGCTTTTTAAATAAACACATCCTGGTTTATTTCCAGAACAGGAATGGGTACAAGCAATGTGTATTCAGTATATTAGGAGTCAGTAAGCTTTCCTTCTGCAGTTGCTTCATTGTGTAGTCCTGTCCCTCATCAAGTTAAAATATGCTCTCACTTGTACAGTCAAATGTCTGACTGTTTCATTACTAACATGATCAAGACTTGTTCTATGACAGCAGGTGGCAAATTAGCTTTTAACAGTCTTGCCTGCTGAAAAATAGTAATTAGTTCTGCATCTTTTTCAAAGGTTTCGTTTTAAGCTGTTGCTTTTCATGCTGCCTTTGTTACTTTCCAAACTTAATAGTCCTTTTAGTTAACTGTAATCCATGATTGCCTGACTGCAGGTAGCCACTTGTTTGGACAACTAGAATGTAATATTTCTTAAGTAGATATCCATTAAAAGGGATTTGTCTATCCAAATTTTGTTCTTTATAGGACATAAAGAGATACTACGGTTGACTTACAGGAGAATGCTTGTTTTTCATAATAATCTCCCATTTATTTCAAAATTATATTTTTCCTCAAAGATATTTAAACATATAAAAAGAAATCTCTAAACCTGCTAAGTTAGAGTTCAGGTGTGTATCTAGGAGGAGTCACATGTGGTGGAAATCAAGATGAAGAATAAAGGTATGTTGAATTTTAATGAAAAAAAAAAATCTAATTTATGATGCTGGTATAATGAGAAATATAGTTAAATACATACCTTTACAGAAGAAATAAAACCCAAATTTCTCTGTTTGAAACCCACTATTTGCTAAAGTAAAGGGAATTAAAGTCTGGGATGTCTGAGTTACTATCTATTTATTCCAGTCGAAGTGAACTTCTCAGAAAGGTAACTGGAAATGTAACCCTTGCATGGCCACCATCCAAAGAATGGCACAGTACAAGACCTTAGTAAAGCTTTGAAGCTGTGCTATGTGTAGCACATGAAATACTGATCTTTTTCAAAATCTGAAAATACTTTTCATTATGAGGAAATGCTCCATTTTTGGCAGGAAATTTTTCACCAGGTATCAGTTAAGAATTTTTTATGACTGTAGGTAAAAGTAGCTGGCATGGCTGCTGTTAAAAAGATCCTTTTGTTATGTACTGCTGACCTCTATTGGCTTATTTCCACTGTATGATGAAGTTCTGGCACTGCTGGTTTCTTCCCCTGGGAATTACGTGTTTGTATGTTTTAACTTAGGGAGTTTTGTAGCAGTGACAAAAACTTAAATGTACATGTTACTTGTCGCACAAGTACTTTCATTAAGTTACTTTCCAATCTCAAGTAAGTCAATGGAAAAGCCATTATGTTGAAGTAGAGATTTGATAGGGGCTTTGCATGTCTATGAATTTACAAATATGCTTAAATGGTTTTACTGAGGTGCAGCCCTAGACATACTAGACTATAAAAATGAAAATAAATGCTGTAGTTGCAGTTTTTCTTTGCCTCTGTTAGTCAAAAACTACTTTTGTTTTAGAAAGGATAATTTAGCAAATCATCAGACTGTAACATAGTCTAATTAGTTTTG
The DNA here is from genome assembly GCA_027560015.1 of Chloroceryle amazona. Lineage (NCBI taxonomy): Eukaryota > Metazoa > Chordata > Aves > Coraciiformes > Cerylidae > Chloroceryle > Chloroceryle amazona. Next base: position 43,337 of record JANHFX010006505.1, read on the forward strand.
AAGCCACAAAATAAAATTTAAATTGGAGAAGATACTTCACTGTGCAAAATATTCTATTGATTCCCCTGTAGAAGTCAATGCCATAATGTTATTTTTCTGAGCCTTTGCCCTGTTCAGTTTTGAAATCCATTCCTGATACCTCACACTATCTTTCTGGTATTTGTACATAGGTGGATAATTTGTTTTTGCATTTGTAATAATACTAATGTCTTGGAAAAATTCTTAGCCTAAAGTCACCTGCGCTTGTAAATGCAATTATTAAGGAGTTCTAGCACATACTGACCCCCCTAAACCACATTTCTTTTAAGAGCAATATGTTGATGCCTTTTGGTCTTTGAGAAGTGGAATCTTTAATGGAGATTTATTTTCCCAGTTTGTTTTATCAGAGAAAGGGCCTATGGTTAGCTCTATAACAACACAGACCTGTTAGCACATGCAATAAGTAAAGTGATGGTCAGTGTGGACTTTTTAGATGAAGCTTCGGTTTGTACTTTTAAAAGGAATAGTTGCTTTAAAAATTAATTTTTGAAAGCATCGGTAGGATTTTGCTGGTTAGATTATTGCACTGGAATTACGGATCTTAATGACTTCACTGTCTTGAGAAGACAGTTCAAGGAAATAAATGTCTAAGAAATAGGTTTTATGTCATGGCAGCGTGCATATGGGTTACAGGCGCAGCCTGTAAGATCATGATGATGCACCATGCAAACCTTCTATAATCACTCGTGCCAGTGGGAGCAGATGTAAGAAGCAGGCTTCAATGGGTACATTAGGTTCAAAATTTTAAAGAATCAGGTCCAAAATAGTTTGGGATTTTCTTCTTTGATTCTCGCCAGGGAAACATAGGAAATAACACTGAGAGGATGTATACTGAAGCTTAGGAAATGCTTAGGGAATGCTACATCCCTCTGGGTGAGATACATGACACATGCACAAAAAGGAGATCATCTTTCTTATTCTGTCTTATAGCTGCCAGAGAAAGACCAGGAAGTTTCTAAACCATTGGTATTCCTTCAGATCTAAAACTACCTCATTGTCATGTAGTCTTAAAACAACCAGGACCATCTTTTTGATGAATAGAGAGGAAACTGCTGTTCTGACTGTTCCCTACTGAAAGTTCTGTTGGGATGAAACATTTTAAAGGTCAGTTCCTTTAAAGCCAGCATTTCTTTGACAAAGTCTGTTTCTAGAGAAATGTTTCACAGATCTTGGCCCTCCTAGTCATCATAACTTCACTAATGCTTAGTAAGTCAGAAATATTCCATCACACAAGCTGGATTTAACTGTATCAAAAATTCTTTATAGACCACAATTATTAGTGCTCTTGCTATATACTGAAGATGTTTATAGCCAAGTACTCTTAGCCAGTGAAACTCTAATGATTGGCTGTCATGGTTTAACCCCAGCCAGCAGCTAAGTCTCACTCAGACACTTGCTCACTAGCCTCCATGGGATGGGGGATCTCCCCATAGGGGGAGATATAGGGAGAATAAAGTGAGAAAAATTGTAGGCTGAGATAAAAGCAGTTTAATAGGTTAAGCAAAAGCTGTGCATGCAAAAAAAGCAAAACAAGGAATTCATTCACCACTTCCCATTGGCAGGCAGGTGTTCAGCCATCTCAAGGAAAGCTGAGCTCCATCACGGGTAATGGGTCCTTGGAAAGACAAATCCCATAACTCCAAATGTGTCCCCCCCCTTCCTTCTTTTTCCCATTTTGTTTTCTGAACACAATGCCATATGGTATGGAATATTGCTTTGGTCAGTTGGGGTCAGCTGTCTCAGCTGTGTTCCCTCCCAACTTCTTGTGCACCCCCAGCCTACTTGCTAGGGGTGTGAGAAGCAGAAAAGGCCTTGACTCTGTGGAAGCACTGCACAGCAATTACTAAAACACCTCTGAATTACTAAGTGTTTCCAGCACAAATTCAAAACATAGCCCCATACCAGCTACTGTGAAGAAAATTAACTCTATCCCAACCCAGACCAGCACACTGGGCTATTTACAGTCAAGTCTAAGGTTTAGGCTTTGGGCATGTACATACCCAGGATAATGAGGTAGCAGGGGTCAGAAAGATTTGATGAAGGTGAGGTGAGGTAGAACCAAGGGTCCAGCAAACAAAACATCCATGCAAAAAGTGGAGTCATGCAGGAAGAGTAGGGACTTTGAACAAGGCAGAGAACAATGCCGAAAGAGACCTGGAACTTACATCCAGATTGACATGAGCATCAGGAGTAAAAATTTAAGTAGTACTGACTCTGTGTTGAGTTGGCAGCCTCTGCTTTGGAAAGCCTACTCCCTGCTGAAGAGTGATAGCTACATCTCCAGTAATTTCTGCAGACACTGTGTAAAGTCTGCCTTTCTGGAGCTTTCTGGAAATAAATTTGAGATGACTCCAGGTCGTGGAAGGCTGTCATATAACAGCCTCTGCAAGCACAGTCTGGTGTGGATACATTAGAGCGAATGGAGAAGTGCCACTGGAAGGGTAAATGGCATTCTTTTTTAATAGGCTGCATCCTTGACTAACTGGTATCTGATGATTAAAATTTCCATATACTTCAAGTGGTCTATTAAACTTTGCGTTAACAGCAAGTGATCTTTATTCACCAAATCACTGCAGATACAGATAGCTATATTTTATCATTATGATAAGGAGTTCCAGAGTGTTCTGTTTAATCTTACCTCATAATGCCATGGCTTTGCTAGGCATATGCTAAGGATCTAAACACCATATATTCAAAAGTTGTTTGGTTTATTTTGTTTTTCCAAAGGGAGCTTTATATTATTGTAATTATTAGGATTTTCTAAAAGAAAATTATTTTTTAAAATTGCAGAAGTTGAATATTTTCCCCTGGAAACATGATAAAATTAAAGCAAGAAAAAACACTCTTCCATGTCCTTTTCTCATTTGAGTAATCAATCGGCCTTGAAAAGCTTGAAATTAATAGAAAATGAAAGTCTGAAAGATTTTATTCTCAACTCAGACTGGTTTATCTGATTCCCATAAGAATTTTGCAACTTATATTTCTAATATATTTCTCTGTGTGTCCCTGCGAGTATACAGTTTCTTAATGATCATATAAGTACTCCTCTATTGGTTTCAAAATAAGATCAAACCCAGTACTGAAAAATATCAGATAGGCTGGTACAGGTCAGTTTGCACACAGGGAGATACATTTTTTAAAAGGCTCTACCCATACCTTACAGGGTTTTTTTTTGTTGTAGAAAGGCAATGAGCATGAGGCATCATAAAACACTATGATGTTGTTAAGATACAGCATTAGAAAGCTCCAATTGTATTTTTTCTTCAAGCTTGCATTCTTGTTTGGTGGTATTCCAGAAATTTAGAAAAACTATTGAGCATTGAGTCTCTGTTAAGTCTTTGGCAGGAGTGTTTGATATTTTAGTCTTGTAGACAGCAGTTAGTGAATTGTGTTAATTAGTAATACGGCTATTGTGCTTCCCTGGCAGCAAGAATGTTTCTTAAGAAAAATGTCTTTTATAAGGTATCTTTTATACATTTAATGTGTAAATTTATCCTCTTAAAATATTTATAATAGAGGGATTGTGTAACTACTCTACTCGAGATAGGTTTGTAAAGAGGATTGAGCCCTATGCTATGCACAGTGAGTAATTAGCCCACTGGTGAGAGGAGGCAGAAAGCTCTTTGTGTTTGACTGTACAACTGCCACGAGCAATGTGGTTCAGAGTAAAGCAGTCTGAGGAAAAGTCTGCTTAATTCTGCAGGATTCAGTCTTGTGCTCTGGATTAAGTTTTAAGAGCACGTATCATAGCAGGAGACTTGCATGAGGTTAAGAATTTAGAAATTCTGTCCCTCCGAAACTGAATAAAAATCCAAGTTTCAAGTAATAAAAGTCACTTTTTTCCAAGGTCAGCTCCATCATTCAGCAAAGCACCAAACAATTCTAACATCTATGTGGCAAGAGACATGTAGCTCCACATTTTCTTCTTCAGATGGACTTGGAATCAAAGAGGTTTCCTGCCACAGCAGTACATGTGCTCTAGGAAAAGTTTTAGTGCTCTGTGTGATTGCACTTTGTGGCTGTAGGGGCTGTTTTCCCAGTGCTATGCAGAAGGCTACAAGAATCTGATGTTTTCCTGAAAACCCACTATTGTTCCAGAAGTAGATTTAATAGCCATTTGTTCTCACCACCTTCAGACTGCATATGCCCTACATTCAGACAGTTCCTTCATTTTTCTTCTTTATCTGATCATGTGTTATTAAGTGATGACTGGAGGACAGTGGGTGTCACATAGAGAAGGCAGTTAATTACCATTAAAATTGCTGTTGTGAGAAGAACATCCAGCTGACTCAGTAAGAGCATGTTAAAGTCCGTCTGTTTTGTCAGTGCCACCAGACTAAACTTGTGCAACTGAAATAGTCGATAATATTTAGCCTGATGACATGCTCTATATTAGAAAAACTTAACGTTTCCTGTGTTAGCAGTATTTGGAGCCTTAAATAAGAGACACTAGAGACACAGGCTGTTTCAATGTCACGTGAATTAGAGTCCCTGAGAACACTTACGTCTATTGACCACGGGACTCTTTACCTTCTTTGTGTATGTGGAATCAAGCAGTGTAAGTGGGAAAGTTTTAATGTCTGAGATAAAAAATCAGGACAAAACTTTTTACCAATCATTGGCAAAATAATCCTTTGGTTAGGGATTTTATTTGGCTTGCCAGACCAGGAAATGTAGCCATCTCTGTGGGCAAAGGGGAGGAAAAGACTGTCTTGTGTCCCTATTAAATGGCAGAAGAGGTGGCAGTAAGGCTGAGGCAGGTGCTCTGCCAGTCTTATATACTAAAAATACAAAGAGCTTGAATACTGAAAACAAACAGCTAACTGCCTATTACAGTCTTATGTACTTGTGTATTCTTACCACTGTTAATACAAAACTGAGAGAAGGTCTCAAGTTTGGATTTTGGTTTCCCAACTATACTATTGACTTTAGGTAGGTGAATCAATTTACTTTAACTGTAATTTTTGAGATTGTGTGAATCACACAATATGTAACGTAATCCAAAACAGTCATAATTTTGACTGTTGGTAATAAGACTTGTCAATACCTTGTAAAAGTTGGAAATCCAGAAGAATATAGATGTGTTAATTTAAACTAAAAGCCAATGGAAAACCACATATTTGGGTATAGAATCATCTAGGTTGGAAAAGACCTTCAGGATCATCAAGTTCAACCATTAACCCTACTCTACATCTTCCATGGCTAGGGGGAATACTGGCTATAATGCTGAATTTTCTATTTAAGCATTTCTTCTAGTCATGTTTTTCTGTTCCACACTTTCTTCTGTTGAAAAATATCTTTCTGCTTGAATAACATATTCTTCTACAGTCTTGGTAAAAAAGAGGAAAAAAAAAGTTGTGACTGCAGGAGGTTGTTTTTAGACAAAAGCAGATAAACTGTGCTGCTGATTCATGCAAGAGTGGTGACCATCTTGGATTAACTACTCTTTAAAAGTCTTTGCTTATTTTAACACAAAATAAAGTTAATAGCTGCTTTCTTCTTAGCTGTGTTAAGCTGATAATGGTGGACAGGTCTGTCAGCATCAGCTTTTGCTGTTAAAAGCAATTTGCCGTTGTTTTATTGTGCCACATTTTAATTTTTTAAATTATTGTTGAACCTGACCAGAAGTTCTGTTGGAGATATTCTGTACTATAAAATTCCATTTTGAATTCATGAATATAATTCTGTGAATGTAATTGTTTTTTAAAGGGGAAGTAATGCATCCTTGCTTGTTGAGGTTGAAATATTTTGCCTTGGAAGAAAAAATAAATCAAGTGGGCTTTAAGTAAGGCTGAAGAGTTTTATTATGAGAAAAATAATAGTTGTATCAGGCTATTTTATAACAACAATTCATCCACTTTATAGAATATAAAAATTCTTCTGAATATGATTGAAAAATACAGCTTCAGAAAGTCTTGTCTTGTATTTTCAAATAAAATTTTCACTCCTATGGCAATGTTGAAATGATACGTTAATGGAAAATTACCTTCCTGCTTTCTCATATGCTCAGGGATTATAGGTCCTCTACTGAGTGTATGCCCTAAATTTTTCCAAGATAGAGATGAAAGTTTAGGAAACATTAGGGTTTTATTGCAACAGTTGCTGCCTATTAACAGTTACTACATCTTCTCTAAGTAGAAAATTCACTCTGTTGCAACACAGTAGGAGCTTATTCTATATAGGTGCTTATTATCCTTATTTCACCCCTTAGAGATAAAAGATCTCTGTGTGTCTTGGTGCTGTAATTCATTTTTGTTACAACTGCAGTAGAATCACCAGCCAACCCAAACTTGAGAAGTTCAGTACTATAGTGAGTTCTTGATCACTTATCCCAGCAAAGTTCTTTGCTATAACACCAGGCTACAGTGTTCAAGTTTCAGGTGCTACACTGCTTTAATTCAGACAGGAGCACTGAAACAAATATTAATTGAAATATTAATACTCCTCTTTTTTGCTTTAGAAACAGAAAGAAAATATTTATTTGAGGACTCTGTGTGCAGATAGCAGACATTCAGTATTTCTGGGATTTCTCTCCTGGGAAACTCCAGTAGTGCTATAGGATATTTGTGTCTGCATTGTGGAAGTTCCGCCATGCATTAAGTCAAAACTGACTGCTGAGAGAATTTATTCTCATCTACAGCACAACGAGCGAAAGCTGCTTGCAAATTAGTCAAAACTGAGCAACCATTCAGCTAAAAGATCTTACTAATGTTAATATTAATTATTGTTAAAATGTTAATATTGGGGATCTTATTAATGTTTACAAATATCTGAAGGGTGGATGTCAAGTAGAAGGGGCCAGTCTCTTTTCAGTGGTGCCCTGTGATAGGATGAGAGGTAATGGTAGCAAGGGGAAACAC